>VXAA01005022.1:138931-263022 GCA_013399115.1 Anseranas semipalmata | reverse complement strand
CCTTCCTTCCTTCCTTCCTATAGGGTTTTGTAACCTTAACAGTGTTAGTGTGAGAGAGCTTTTGTGTAGCTCATTCCACAATATGCCAACAGCCATTCACGATCACTAATAGGTAAAACTACTCTGGGATTTTTAAAGCTTTTAACAAGACTGTGTCTAGACTGGTATTTAGTGGCAATACAATTAAATCATAGTAAAAAAAAAAAAAAGGTGAAATTATTTTAATTACTTTTGGAGCCACTTCACCCCTTTAGAGGTCAGGCCTTGATGTGATTTAAATCAGTGCAAATCAGGTGTTACTCACTGACTCTGCAGTGATGTAAAGGTGAAAGGGATCACAGTGTCAGTCTACAAGCTTACCTAAAGTCTCGTTTATGATACACCTATATTTGCAGTAATTTTTATTTTATTTTATTTTATTTTATTTTATTTTATTTTATTTCATTTCGTTTCGTTTCGTTTCGTTTCATTTCGTTTCGTTTCGTTTCGTTTCGTTTCGTTTTATTTTTGCTACAGCATTTGCCAAAGCAGTACCACAGCACTGTGCAGTGACTCAGGACCTCATGTGACATGCCCAAGGTACATACACCAGGTGCAGAGTTTCCCAGGGATGCGTGGATGTGTTTTCCCTGCCTGCTCTCCTCAGGCTTCTCTTCCCCTCAAGTACCACCCTGCCTGCTGACTGTAGGGAGTCGAGGCCAACCATGACTTTGCTGAAGGCAGATGCCAGTGGGCTCCCCACCAGGCATTTGAGGCCCATTTGACATGGCACCAATTCAGGGACCGTTTCACCTCTGAAATGGGCTCATGATCCCCAGCCCAGAATGGGGGAGGGCTGCTCCCGATGTCTTTCCACTTTATTGTCCCATTTATCACTGCTTTATGCTGGGGTGGATGGGGGGGTTGCTTTGCTGCTTGGGCTTTTGCAGCCCTCCACATCAGATGCATCTCCAACGCCTAATACTCTTTCCCTAGATAATTAAACTTTCATTTATTGCTTCCTTGCAACTCCAGATTTTAAAACTATACATTTTTTTTTCTGTTAGGTTAGGATCTGTTCCAACTTCCAATCCCCAATTTAGATTACATGCTCAGAAACTAACTCCAAACATTTACTGCGTTTGAAGGTCACAGTGCTATTGATTGATTTCCAGTTATAATGTATGTTGTCCTAACATGAGTTAAAAACATTCTGGGCTAAATCCAAAAATGCTGGGATCAAAGTATCTGGACTTGTTGCTTTCATGTTTGGCACATAAAGGGGCTGGCAGTCACCAATGTGGTCTTGGCTGGGCTAGAGTTGTTTTCATTCTCTGATGTGAAACAGTTGGGAATCACAGACCCTCCAACAGTTATAGTGGACTAAATAAAAATTGGCTTAATAACCTGCCAAGCATTTGAAAGTGCCAGTCTCCAAAGTTTTTCACAACTTATTGACTATGGCATGTTTTTCTTTTCATTGCTCTTGTTTTTTTTTTTTTTTTTTTTTCTTCCTTGCCTTTTTTTTAAAGAAAGAATTTTCTATAAAATTGGACTTTTTAAGTTGGGCATTTGAAATAGGTAAACTCTTCATCTCATCAGACTCAATTTATCATCTTTGATCTGACTTCACTCATTCCTTTGGCTGCTCCATCTGATTTTTTAATTTTTGAAAAAAAAATTATAAAAACATTTTTCCTATTTAACTTATCACATAGGAAAATAAACAAGGTCCAGTTTCTTGGCTAGCCTGCCTTAAAGATATCCCAGCACTGCATCTGCACATCAGATTTTCACTTTCAAATTCACTTTAAACAGATTATTCCTAAAGTTTTTTATTAGTTTCCCTAAAAGTCTTCTATTTATATTTGCTGTTTATAAAATAGCATCCAGAGGCCATTGTGCAATGCGCTGCGCATAGTCAAAAGCCATCAAGCTCTCAAGACAAACAATGGAAATACGTTGCAGATGGGAGCTGTTTTACAGATGGTGTACAGGGGCAGGAGAGACATGAAGGTTGAAGAGAGAAAGAAACATGGATGTTGGCCATGGTTGCGAAAGAAGCCAGTGGCAGAGCCAGGCACTTAACCCACGTTCCCATCCAATCGCTTCCCTATAAATTAATTTTTTTCTCATCCGTCTAGAAGACACATTATAATTTTTAGACCATTCTCTCATGTTTCTAAAAAAAAATAAAGCACTCGTGATAGTTTGCAAAATCTAATTCTTCATGCATTTCACACATTTTTCAATAATTTTGGCTAATTTCAAGGAACTTCGCATTGGCTTTGGGAGTGATGCTTTGGAGCAGATGCAGCAGCTGCCCGATGTGAGGCCAGGCTGTCACCAGTGACACAATGGGGCAATGCCAGCAAGGTCAATGCCTCTAAAATGAAAGAGCTGCTCCCGTTATTTCCAGCTGGGCAATGGCATTTTGTTGCACATTAGGTTGGGCTTTATGCTCAGACAAGTTTTAGTGTAGCCTATCGGTCAAGGAGAGCAATGCCGCCCCACTCACTTCCCACCCTTGACAGCTAATCCACAGGAAAAGTGGATTTATTATGGCCCCATCAGTGGTACAGCCTTGCACTATACCTCAGTGTTCAAGATTGATGTGATAAATGTTCTTTGCTCAGTCGCTGCATGGCAGCCTTTGCACCAGGCTGTGGACTTTCAGAAAACATCTCCAGAGGGGCCATGCTCTGCAAAAACCCTCTCAGCTGCCCAAGCCCCAGCTGTGATTCCTTGAATTCATGCAACCAGTATCACAGGAAAAATTAGGCGAAAAAGGACTGCTCGTGTCTTAACCTCTGAACGAGGAGCTGGGATCTGCCCAAGGTTGAGCAGTGATTAAAAGTTATCACCCCCTCGTGGCACGAGCTGCTGCCGTAGGTATAGCTACTAGCTAGCAAACAGCTTTAAAGAGCACATAATTCACCGTCATCATCCCCTGTGCTTCCCATCTTACAAGAAGTCAGGTCTGGGCATGCAAAAAAAGGAGTTTGGTGCTGTAATGTTGAACAGACCGACTTTCTCTCCATAGCCATCCAGGGGCCTTCTTTTCTTACAATCTCCTTGCAATTTATTTTCTCATTTGTGCTGGTCCCGCATTCAGGGTCACCCATTTACCTTTGGGAGCAAACTCCCCACTGCCTGCATCCAGCAGAGCTGCACTCAGTGCCCGTGGCTTAAATTTTGCTGTTTCTAGAGTGAACAGACTTATTTTTAAGCAGCTCATTTTCAGCGTCTCTGTGAAGCTTCCAATCAGTTCTGGGACAGTAATACTTGGACTGAAGAGAGAATAAAAACAGCTAAAAGTAATGTTTTAGAGACAGACAGGACATGAGGGATGAAGTGCTTAAGTAAAGAGATGATTTCAGTTCTGGCAGCTTTGACAGTGCTAAATATCTCTTTAAGACTCATAATAACGAAAAAATGAATCTACTCCTAAGAAAACCGACGCTTAGCACGAAAACCGTATTTACCATTAATGTGTAGTCTAGAGACATTTAAAAGTAAGATTACTTTATAGTAAAATGAATATAAATTTGGCCTGTAAAGGATTGTAAGACCTTTTTTGTGTTCAGGTGAAACATTATCAATTGGTGCTGTGTGTGGCTGTATTTATACACTTTGCTTTTCATATTGCCATTAGAAAACCCCATGCACATTCTTTCCACGTAAAATAATTTTGTAAAATAACTTAGTCCAACAGTTACACCTAGTCTGAGTATCAATTTTTTTTTTCTAATGTTTTGATTAGAAGTGAGTAAATGAGCATATGTGCAATTATATTTTGGGTGCAATAGCTTTAGCCGCCACATTTTGGCATTTTATTTTATTAGCTAAAAGCTCACATATGGTTTCCATGTTTCCAATCTGGCTTTAAGGATGCAATGGCTGAATTAAGCAATGTTTCTCCTCACTCCAATTCCCTTAGATATACTTAAAAAGTCCATTCAGATTATAAAAAAAGTAAATTAAGCTTTAGAATATTCAGAAGGTGGCCCATGGTAGTAACTAATACAGTGCTATCTTGTAAGTGCCCTTGCACCCTGCGCAAACTGTTAAAAGAAGTCTCACAGTTTAAAATATTAAATCACTTCTATGATCCTGTGGGGCAGAGTCATGCCTGAATGCCAAAATATTTCTTTTACAAACAACGATGTTGTTATATCAACGCAGGCGCTGCCAGATGATGGGTCACCCCGTGTGGCCACTGGGACTTGCAGGTCTTGCAGCACCTCCCCATGTTGGACCTGGGTGGATTGGGAAGGACTTTAATAGCAACAGGACTGAACTACCAAGCTTAGTAAGCTTGAAGAGAATTAAGAAGATGCTTGTTTTTACAAGGGAGACATGATAGCTGTCTCCCAACACACAAAATGTGGTTACGAAAAGAGCATTGATGAACTCTGTATCCCATGGGGAAAGAAATCGCTTGTGTTTGCAGCAGAGGTGCTGTGGTTTGGATGTTAGGCAAAGCTTCCTAACTGCAAAGGTCGGGAAGCACTTAATGAAAAGAATGAAGTTAGTGAGTCCCTCGAGAAGAGGTTTTCAATAACAGTGAAGGCAAACACATGTCAGGGATGGTCTTGGCATCAACGCAGCAGGTTGACTATGTGACCTCCCAAAGTCCCAGCCAACCCCACATTTCTGTGAGCTCATGAAAATGCATCTAGCATGTCTGGAAGCACAGGAGTGCAGGACTTCTCTACTACATTGATGCAAAAGCTAATCAGATTCAGGATATCTCTCTTCTATACCCCTCTTCATGCTACCAACATCCAACTCCCGTGGTCCCTTTTCTTGGTTTCCTAATGCATTTTGGTCAACATGTTTCTGCTGAAGTGGAACAGGTTCAACATGAGGTGACGAGTATTCCCTCCCACTGAGCACTTGTGTTTGCTGCTGACTGTAGCTGTGACACTTGGGGCTTTTTCAGAGCCACCTTCTTAGTACGGCTGCGCTGTTTGATATGAGATGTTCAGAGACTGAAGTACTGCGATCCAATCTGTGTCACATCTCACAGACAAGAAAAAATGAGTAAGTAGTTACTGAGCCAGTTATCATTCTGGTTGTCATTGCAGGGAGGGGAAAAGTGGTCTCCTCTTTCAGTACTTACCTGAGCTTTTATTGACCAGTAAGTAGTCTGCCTGAGTAAAGACCACAGCATCACAATTACAGACTTGCTTCACGTTTCCAAGTAAATCTATCCTAATTCAGCAAAACATGCAAGTTTGAACATAAATCATGTACTTAGGTACACTTAAGTATGGGATTCAACAGTTTGCTGAGTAGGGTCCCTGCATTACTAAGTCATTGGCTGCTAGTCTTGGCTCTTTTTTCAGCTAAATCAAAATGGGAAAAGGTTTCCACATTGGGATGAAGCCAAGACCTTCAAGTTTTTTCTCTCCCTTCCTCTCTCCCTCCCTCTCTCCCTCTCTCTCTCCCCCCACCCTCCAACTGAACAAGATAGATGCTTGACAACTGTTTCCATCTTGCTAATAGCCTGGAATTTAGGTCTTTGGGTGTGGGAAATTCAAGATCAGATCTCTGCTCAGATGCATTCAGTTTAGGGTTGTAATCCCAGTTCTTGCTTATTTGAGCTATGCTGACCACAGCGCTATGTAAAGCAGCAGCATCCTTGTGATTTGGGTAAATCATGGACTGAAGAAACCTAAAGGCTGGAAGGTATGCTCTACGTTCATCTGACCCATCACAGAGCTTTGCTGTTGATGAATGAAGATTTTCTAAAATTTTATTTTAAATGAAGCTTCCTAACCAACTCTAAAGATTCAACTGACATTTTAAAGGGTGGCCAACATTTTTTCAGTTCTTCAGAGATATCAAACTCCTGAAACTTTGCTTGGAGTCATGGAGAAGAAAGTGACCTCAGCTTTTCTGAAAATCGGCTTTATGTTTCATGTTTGCGAACAGAATTACTGTCTGCGATCGCTTTTAAAAATGCAGAACTTGGAAGTCTTTCCTGCTTAGTACCAGTGAAATGAAATAATAAAAACATTGAGAGCTTGGAGAACAAGTGAATATTGTGTTGAAAATTCCATGTAGTGCCTGGAATGGTCCACATGGACATGCAATCTGCAAGATCAAGAGATGCTTCAGCCCTTCTGCTGACACTTGAAAAAACCATTACAAGGCTTAAGGAGGAAAACAAAGTAATGGAAACATCCGCTTAAAAGGAACGTTTCCAATCACTGGTACTCCATTCATTATATGCCTGAGTGGTTCCAGAGACAACAGAAAACTATGCATTGTTGCAATGCCAAGAACAAGAGAGGCAATACGGATGTTGTGTTGCTTCTCACTCATGGCAAGCTGAATGTTTTCGTGCCCTCCCCATTTTGCCCCGCTGAAGTCATCAGCCAGGAGGTTAGTGCTGCTGTCTCACTCGTGCCCAAATGCGTGGAGCTGAGCCGGGGGCGGTGGGAACGTTTCGGGGCCCTTCCAGTGAGACGCAGGTTGGGTTGCAGAGCTGGCACCGCAGCTGCGACTGCCTGCGCAGCCCTGACAGCAGCATGAGGCATTTGCTCAAGAACAGGCAGACACTGGGCAGGATTTCTGCCTGATGCGTTGTCAAGCTAAAAAGCTTTTATGGGAGGTAGAGCTTTTTATGGGAGGTAAAAACACAGCAGCCATTTAATTAACAATACCTCAAAGTCTTTCCTGTAGAGAACCGCATGGCTGAAGTTTTCCCAGACCCACTGTGATAACCTTGTTAAACTTTGGACAATATTGTTTAATCTTTGCTCTGAAAGCCAGACTTTGGCTATTTCCCCAGTGTCACTGTAGCATGGCAGTTGCCTACATTACAGCACAGGCTCTCCAGCATGGCGGATATTTGAAAACATCACTGTATGTTACAGGTATCTCAAGTGCACTTTCAAAAATGTAATCCCAAGGCCCAGTAGGACACACACACTAATATAGTGCTCTGGCCTTTTTCAGAAAGTGAAGCAGCAGCTCTTAATGAGAACTTGCTTCCAACCCATACCTAACAGAGGGGAGAGCGTGCTGTTTCCAATTAGTACCCAGGGGACTTCTGCTCAAAATACCCTCTGCTTCACCAGACACGGCAGAAACAACTCTATGTTGTCTGATATTACCTGCTGTGAGTTTAACGGGCCAAAGGACCATAACCAGGAATAAGATATCAGTTGCCACGACCTGGTATAAAGTCTACCTCCGTCCACTCGAATCATCCACTTCTGTTGAGTTTTGATCAAGCCAGAATGGGTTAAGAAATGGGTATGTGTGGTGAAATTGTATAACTTGTATTTTTTTGGCTCTACATATAGTCTAAACTAATAATCTTGGCTGATATAGGCCTTTTTTTGATCTTTCCTGTTTGGCATCTTACAAGTTAAGCTTACCCAAAACTTTATAAAAAGAATACATATCCACTTTATGCCAATTGGTGAAGATTAGCATTTGCAAAGCCTATTTTTGTCGTACTATTTTGCATCTTGGTGCAGTTTTCTAGATCTCTTAAATGTAAAAATAAACAAGCATCCATACATCTGGGACCAGATTTTCAAGTGGAGCTCAGGGCCAGCTTTTTTTCCTTTCCTGAGTGCTCAGCACCCACAGCAGGGCCAGATTTTAAAGCCAGTTCAGCTAGCCAGGGCCAGGTTTCCACAGAAACATGGAGAACCAGAGGCTACCATTGAGACAAATATGCGCAGATTCATCGTTTAACTCATCCTCCCACCCAGGAATGATAAAATGACACAGTACTACAGCAATAATAGTTTCAGCTATTGATAACAACAGCAACGACCCTATGACGGACGCCTAGACAGCTGGGAGGAATGTTGGCCGTGCAGGGCGATTGCTCAAGTCCCCAGTGAGGACCTGAGTGTTTGCTTATGTTCTCGCTTGGCAAGATACAGTGCTATCAAGATGCTATTTGGTGTTTGAGTAAGAGTATCATTTCTGACATGCCACTGATTCCTTGAAACATAAGAAAGCCATTGGGAAGGGAGATATGCCGTTGGTAACTGCTCTTCCTTGCCGATTTACTGGGCCTAAGCCTGATTTATGAAGTGCAGCGCTGGACAGGATGTTGCCAGTTGAGGTTGTATATAGTATGTCAGCTGCAGAATTTACAGATGACCTATGTCCTGTAGGGAAATGGCTCTGCACTGGATAGGAGATGATCTGAGCAGGTGTTTTCCATCTCCAGCTTCTAGGGCGAATCGAGTCTTTCAGCCTGAGGACTGCCAAGTGCATGTTTAATTGGACAGGAGAGAGAGTTGGGTGAGCAAAGCAGGGAAGTCCTGCCCCTAGTCATACAAACAGACTGATGAATTTCTTTTTGCTGTAATCCCTCCTGTTTTGCATTTCCTTTCCACAAACGTTCAAGTGACCCAAATTCGTGGAAAAGCAATTCCACTGTGTTATGCAAAAGCGTTACTGAAATTGTTTTTGCACTTAAAAATTCTTGTGCTGGTAATTGTGGGACAAAAACACCAGGTGCCTGCTAAACCACACAATCAGAGGGTGGGTACCTGAGCAATATCTGAATATCAAACCCAGGACTAGCGAATGGTCACACCGAAAAATATTTCTTGAGAAATCAGGGCGGAAAAAATGTTATAGAATAATGATTACATAGATGATCTGCCTTGTAAGGAATTATGTGGCATATTAGCAATAACATTCATTGTGTGCAACTGCTTTGGATACCATGTCTTTTTTTTTTTTTATATGACTTCTTTTTTCCAGCATTATAAAGAAAAAACACCACTTGTTTGCTCACTGTTTGTAACACTCGGCAACTTTAAAAATTCTTCCTCCCCTGTGCAAACATACTTCCTCAGAGAGGCCGCAGCAGAGCCATGTTAAGATGCTTAAGAGGAGGTCAAGAAAAAAGCCATTTACCAGGGAAATCTCTCTCACTCCTTTATACATTTTTATTACTACCTGTGCACACAGTATTGTCTCAGAGGCTAGGTGAATAAATATGCATCTTTTAAGCAAACATTTATAATGCTGTTTGAACATGGGGGAAGAACAGTTTCAACTTAAAAATGATACTAGCACCATATTTACATTTTTTTTTCCAAGCTGCAGTTAAAATGAAAATATCCAGACAGACATTCAGCATGAGGCTTGGGAAAGCATGTTTCTTTTGGCCAGTTCCACTACAGAATTTCACCCAAAAACGAAATACAAAAGATTGGGGTTGGGGAGAAAATACAAAAGAAAGATTTGTTTGTAGATGAATTACACTGTGCGAACCCATCCAAAAACATCAATGTAATTGTTCATTAATAATAGATTTGGAAGATACTTAGAGAAGTTCCTCTTACTTTGAACTTTCTGAAGGCAAACAGGGTCCTCAAGCCGGCAATGTACTTGTGCATATCATTTGCTTGGAGCAAAGAGTTGTCCTTTGCTCCCTCCTTCACTACCCAAAGCCCAGAAGATAAGGCGCTGGTCCATTTTTGGGCACTTTGGGCTTAGCCCTTGGTGGCAGATCGGCCACTGGACGAGGAGCTTTGTCCCTCTTTTTCGCCTCCTCACACTCAGATTTGCAGTTCCTGAGGTCAGGGAGCAGCTCTTGTTTTCTCTTACCCCGCGGTTAATAGGACGGAGGCAGGAGCTGAGCCTCTGGACACTATCTCAGCAGCATTAATAACACCGGTTTCAGGAGGACTCCTCACATACTAAAAGTTAAGCAGTGCTTAAGGGCTTTCCTGGCCGGGGACCGGAGGAGGGTAATTATCCCCTGTACGGATCCCTGTCCACCAAGCTGTGAGAAACTTCAAATCCCACTGACTTCACTGGCACTTCAGGGCACTCAGCACCTTCCAAGATTAATTCCTCAAGCAGGGAGAGGTCTAGAAACATATATATCAGAGCACTTTACATCTTCAGCTGCAGTAGGGCTCTTTCTGGTGAGCTTGACAAAGGACAGATTATATATTACGCCGTACCATAAACTTCAGCAATCTAAGAATTCAGAAAATACCCTGTTCTATTACTCTCCTCACTTTGACATGAAATATTAAACACCGCTTACCAAAGTAATGTTATTGAACACAGATGTCTGCTATCACATTCAAATTGTTCAAGTCAATCTAGGTTTATATATTTTCTTTACTTAAGTGTTCGCATAAACCAAAGTGTGCCCTGACAGTAATGATTTCACAATATACTATATTCAATTAAGGAGACAAATATGCATTTACATTTTTACTGAACTTGTTTCACATATTCATAGGCTTCAGTTCCAACTTATTTTTGACATTTGGTGGAAAATAAAGGAATAGAAAGGGTGCCACCTACTGAGCCACTCAGACATTTTTGGAGGCTGAAAAGCCATGCAAATTTCCAATATGCTCATTCTAGTTAAAAATAAGCAAATGTTAAAGCTAAACTTATAAGCTGGTGGGAAGATAGCCATAGATAGTGGTTGTCTTTCATCAGCTCACTCAGTGACAAGAGCACTTACCCAGGGTGCAGGAGAACCCAGCTCCAGCTCTCTCTTGTATCTCAGCGGGTTTGAATCACCTATTGCCCTGGAAAATCCAAGCAAAATGAATCAGTCTCTGTCATCACAGTCCATGAATATTTTCTGTATGCAAAGTATGTGAAACTCAACAAATGAGAATCTGGGAGAGATGCGGCATCAATGTGAACCATTCCTTGGGACCCATGTCATTTAGCAACCTGTCACTAATTGGAAATGTAAGCTGTTAAATACCTAGCACATCAACTGCATGAAACAGATGAGATTTAACCATCTAAATTTAAGAACCCACTGAAAATGTGCATGAAGCCTGAGGATGATATCTGTAACATACCTAAAGACTCAAAAATGAAGACAGGCTCTTAGCACAGTTTTTCAAAATCCAACATAGAATAGAATAGAATAGAATAGAATAGAATAGAATAGAATAGAACGGAACGGAACGGAATGGAATGGAATGGAATGGAATGGAACGAAATAGTTCAGTTGGAAGGGACCTGTGAAGATCAAGGCCAATGGCCTGACCTCTTCAGGGCTAACCAAAAGTTAAAGCATATTAATGAGGGCATTGTCCAAATACCTCTTGAACACTGACAGGCCTGGGGCATCAACCCCCTCTCTAGGAAGCCTGTCCCAGTGTTTGACCATCCTCACAGTCAAGAAATTTTTCCGAATGTCCAGTCTGAGCCTCCCCTGGTGCAGCTTGGGGAGACTGTTCCTACATGCTTTATCATTGGTTATATCCCCTTTTTGAAAGCCATCAAGCTATAGACCTTTATAATCTGGCAATGTGATGTAGGTATTTTGGAAGTGTTGTGCTAGTGCTACAGTTTCCTCACTTGAGGAGGATAAACTATCAAAATGAACTTCAATGTTGCCTTGATATCAGGCAGAGAATCTGCCAGCCACAGTTTTGCTTTAGCTGTGAAGGGACACAGCCTGGTCAGCCTTGACTTTCACGAGGGGAAAGTCTACTATGCATGTCAAGATCTCTGTAAATGCACCACAAAGAAGGAATTTCCCTTCTCCAATAAAACATGATTTTGCATCTGGTCTGAACTGAAGCTGGGGATGAATCATCACCTTCAGGGGGATGGGGCAATTACAAGAAATCTGCCTCTGACTGGCCACCGATGTAGCTTTCCTCCATTCCCTTTTGCAGTCTCTGTACTGAAAAGTTAGGATGTACTGCAAATGGTTTGTTGCTTAACTTTCTTCCAGAAAGGATATTTATGCTGGCTTTCTTTGAAAAACAAACAAACAAAAAATTGTAGTCCTGCCTGATAGATCCATAGCTCTTTATTCTTTCTGACTGCATATAGAGCTGGGGGAGATGCTACATGATGTCAGGGCAATGGCATGAAAAGCAAAAGTCTGAGATTATTCATCTCTGATGAAGTGGGTCAACTTTGCGACTGAAAAAGGGTAGATAAAAAGTGAGAATCAGAAGGATGGACAAACAAACATATCCAAGCAATGGATAAGAAAATACTATGTTAAGGGGGAAATGGAGTAGATTATTTTTCACTCACAGATCAACTTCTCTTCCCTAAAACAAGCTCCCAAAGGATCTCAAATGAGTGCCCAACACGCTCCATTAATCCATCCCTGCTGAGTGCAAGCTTAGCACCACCGAGTCCTCACCAGACTTGCGGATACAGCTTTATCTGGGTCTTTGCAGATGCAGACAGACCAGAGGTTTTCATAGGTATCATGTGTATTTAATATTTTGCCAAATTTCTGGTGTTGGGGACTGGTGTAGCAATAACATACTTGGGAAAATAATTGTGAAACATTAACAAGTCCTTATTGTTAACAGGTGTTTCTGGCAGAGATTCCTTCAGGGCAACTTGGACAACACGCTATAGTTTAGTTGGTAATGGCATTTTTCCCAGAGGGACCTTCAAAGTCTCCTGTGTGGTGCTTTGTATTCCTGGCAGCAGAGTCAGGAAGAAACCCAGTTTTCAACATCCTCCTTCGTGCCTACTCAAAATAAAACATTCATTTATCGGCTGTCACGTTCTTCATATCTCACATGACTTGGCACAGGCTTATCACGTGATCTCTTTAGCACAGGACACTAAAGCACCATTTATGTATTCAAGATAACATGCACTGTGGATTGTCCCCTTTTTCAATGCCTGGAGTGTTCAGTGACTGTTTTCTGCTTGCACAAGCACTCACCGAGATATGCATTAAAATGGATTTTTACTGCTGTGATGTTTCGGTGACATTGTTCTTTCCCAAACCCTTAGAGAACTTTTGGATTTTCCTTGGGAATCAGCCCTGGACCTCCAGAGCACCCTGTGGGGCTCCTCTCTCCTTAGCAGAAACTTTAGGATTTACACTGGAAAGTGACATTAAATAAATAAATAAATAAATAAATAAATAAATAAAAAGCTAAGGGTTTTTTTGGAGCTAGAAATCAGAAATAAGAGAAAATTGACTGCAATTTTATCATGACAGTATACTTAATTTTTTAGTGAAAAGCTGACTTTAAAGGGCTGGAAGCACTGTCCAGCACACTGCCCCCAGCTCACGTGTCTCCATTGTCCCTTGCAGATGGCACATTATCAAACCTATGACACTGGGCTATCAAAGTACCGTGCAAAGGGAAGAAGTTAATGTCCAAAGGAAGAAAAAAGCCAGGTACCACTCCACAGCAGAAAGGTTTTGCAACAAGAAACCAAACCAAAACAACCCCTGCCAATACCCTTTTCAAAGATGTAAAGATTTTCCAGGCACTTGACTTCCACCTTGACTTTTTGAATAATATATGTTGGAGAAAAGAATCCCACCAGATCAGAGGGGAGACTTTGCTACAACAATAGCAGTGCTGGCAAACTGTTTCCTTTCAACACATTCTTGAGTTTGTATTTTAAGTGGTTTAGCTACATTGGCAGCCAAAAATAACTATTTTCTGATCAAATTCACTAGTTCTTGTAAAAATTTAACATGTTAAATATGACTGTGAACAGTTCTAATAGTTCTTCAAGGTGTCTGGTCAAACTTCTTGCTTTCAGAGGAGGAGGATGGAGAAAGGCACAGCGAAAGGCTCAAGCCCCAGTGTTCATTACGAGGCTGTTCCTGCAGCCCTCCCAACCCTCGTTATGCAGGAATATGTCCCATATTTAATGTGATGCTTTTATGCTTGCTATTCTGTACTTCTCATATGCCCTTAAAGTTAAAGTAATAATTAAGAGCAGCTTTCTCATGTGCCTAGTAGAGCAAGGCCAAGATCCACAAAGGCTACCACAACATAAATGTCAAATAGAAAAGTAAAAAAAGCAAACCGACAGGCAGGAATTACCCCTACAGCCTCTGCTCACTCTGATCTTACGCTTTGTTGATGACATACAGAAAGGAATCTTATTGCATATCTTACAAGACATATAAATCATTCAAAACTAGATTTCTGGATGAAAAAACTCCAGCTGCAAAAACCAGAGAATTTTCATCAAGTCACTTTGTAAGTAATTTATAGCACTCTGAGACTTACAAAATAACAAAGAAATGACAGGCCAGTTTCTTGTTAATTAGAACTGGAACAACAGGACAGAATCAGTGTGAACAGTGGAGCATTTCCACCCCAACCAGGGCTCCACTTGACCAGGAAATGTGCACTCAGTTAACTCTGGTGCTCCCAGATCTTCAAAGCAGGGCATAGAAAGGAGACAAACCTTGAAGCTTCACAGCAGGTTTCCTTCATGGTTCTGGACGAACTATGGAGGAGGTGTAGGTAGAAAGAAAACACGAATGCAAAGTACAGAAACTTCTGCAAAGTGGAAATCTGCAAATTCTGTATTACTATTGGTAAAAGGTCTGTGCAAGCGCTAAGGCCACATGAGCAGAGACGGACCTCAGGTGCTGTGGACAAGCACGGTGGCCTCGGGCAGGACCATGACACGGCTACATTCATGCAGCCTTTGCTCAGTTGGACCACAGTCTACGACTGATGCTGGTAGGTTATAGCTTACTACATTAATTAATCAATCAAGAGTTGGCCTCTGGGCAGCAGCAGGCCTAACTCTTGGATCTCTTACACCAAGAAATCACAGCCCTAAAAGAAATTAATTAGTTTAACTCTCATTAGGTCCTTGGAATCACTAGAGGGAGACATGAGCACATGCCTAGAGCCAAGATGTTACATCTGGACTGGAGAAACACCCAGTAGATGGTGGCGTGAAGTGTTTTAAAAATTAACTATAATATCTACACCACATGCAGCTTTTCAAGATGTTTTGCTGTCATCGGCTTACAAAAAGATAAAGATTTATTGGGCTACTACTGAAAAGGAAGCTAGATATTGCCAAATGGCATGGACAGTTAGATGACTAGTTGCTGACATCTTTATTCATATATAAAGCAACACAGTTGAGTTTTTTTTTTTTTTTAAACTACCATGCTTGAAGGAATCAACAAAGCAATGTCTTATCATACTGAACTTTTAAGTCATTTTTAAATCATTCCTGGGTTTTGGACAGTTTTTTTTTTTTTTTACTGTGTATACAGAATACTGCATTATCACTCTGAACTTTTAGTGCTGACTAAAATAAGAGATAAACAGTCGTGGCTACAGACTGGTTTAACAGTGTCTGAAGATGCTGAAGGGACCATACCGTAGAGCAATGCTTCCAGCATCACCGTCACAAAATCACTCTTATTCCCGTGCCATGTATCTACTAAAACCATACACTGAGCATACTAACCCACCGTGTCTACTTTTGATTAGCTCTTAACTACAGTCATTGGGACTGAAAGGTTAGTGCATTAACTTCAACAATTTCTTTATATAGTTTAAATGTTGCTTCTAATAAAGAAATTATTGAACAAGTTACAAGAATTATAGGACTATCTTTACAACATATGTCAAAAAGATGACAAACCAAATGAACTTAATTATTCTGCTCCTTATTGAAAACTATACGAAAAATGAAGTAAATCACATATGACAAAATCCTGGAGTACTACAGAGCTCAATTTAAGAAGCGTTTGCTCTCAAATTTAACAATAAGTACCAGCCTGTAAAGTTGTTCTCCCAGAATCTAGCTAGCTGTAATCTGTCCACTTTTTCTCCGACAGCTTGATATACTGTCCCCCCTTTGTTACACATTTTGAATTCAATTTAGCATGCTACTTCCAATTAACCAGCACACACTTACTGCATTATTTGGCATTAAACAGGCCCATGTGTTTCTTTAGCTCCTGCCAATGTGAGAAGACAATACCCTTAAGGTGAACAAGGCTATTTGTTCGGCAAGTATTAGGCTCTGGGAAGTGTCCAAGAAGTCTGATGGAAGCCTGCAGGTGTGCGGTTTCAAATACCTTCAAAGTGCTTAATGCCCAAGTCTTCCAGAAATGTTACACTTCATAACCAGCCTCTTCCAACAAGATTTATGCTCTGTTTTGAATATTTCTAATACTCTGGAGACTGAGTGCCAGAAACCTCTATTTATCAGGCTCAGTCACTGGACAAGTTGCTCTGGTCAGGGATCTTTATACAAACCCATTTATATATAGGCCATTATTTATTCCATACAAACTACTAAAAGCAGGTGTGATTTCAGTGTGATAGCTCTGAATGTAAATTAGTTTAACAGAGTAAATTTTCATCCACGGTATAAGCCTACTGTATTAAGACTACCAATAAGGAGAAAACAAGAACAACTTTTAATGACAACTTTATATAAAAAAATTAGCATCCTTTCACTATGATACGTGTACAACAGAAAGTACAGTACAATTTTGAGATACACCCCACATAATCCTGAAAGGGGTTACAAATTCACAGACATAATATGGCTATGCGAGTGCTTATTAAAAGCAATAAAAAGAACATAATAAACAACGTATACTCTACAGGTCCAAGATTCCTTGCTTACTGCTGGAAATTGCTTTACAGTATTAGAATTTAAAGCTTTGGCCCTGCAAAATAATTACTGGGCACAGTTGCAGCTCATGCATGGAGCTGCAGCAGTCAGCCGCAGGTCAATGTGCAGGAAACGTCCATCAAGGACTGGGGTCTGAGAAAGTTTCTGACCTAACTAAAAAAAATAAAAAACCAGAGGGATGGGAAGATGGAGGTTTCTGGGTCCACCAGTTCTTTTTAAGAACTCTTCACAAACTTTTCTTTGCTCTGATAAAAAACTAAACTCTAACAGAAACATTGTTATTTGTCATTGTTAGATCAACAATATGAAGCCATGATGGCTCCAAACTCTGTCTTTGGCTACGCTGGAAAGGATATAAAGGTATAATTTCCATGTTTGTCCCGTTGGCAACTTCTGACACTATGATGGTTATTACTTACACAAACAGAAATCTGCAGCCAATCAAAATAATATGGTTGGCAAGAAATCTGGGCAAACTTTAATAGCTATGGTTCTTCAACATAAAAAGGATAAAAGTAGAATAATAATTTTTGGCAGGAGAAATGGGGAATTTTTAAAATTCTGATTGTTTTCCTATGAGGATAGTGTTATAAATACTGAAGTCTAACTTAAAACATGTTGTTCTGGTTTCATGAATTCACATTGAATAAAATTCTCCTGGATCCACTGAGTTACACTCAACTCATTTCCACTCTTCTCAGACTGAAGTTATCTGGAATACACAACAAGGTGAGAGAGTGGCATCTGGCACAGAAACTGCACATTCGAAATAATTTACATGTCTTTCTGAAAAGAGTTATCTGTGTATGCAAGTGTGTTACTGTGGAATACACAAAGCGCTCATTTCAAGAAAGCATAATTAACTTCAGTCCTCTGGGAAACAGATAGCCAAGAAAGTCATTACCAATTGGAAGATGGACATAAATTTAAATACAAAAACTATTTTCACTGAAGTTTTCACTTTCATTTTCAACAAGCACCAGTGCTATGTTCAGGATGTTCATCCTGACAGTCTTTCAGTGACGAACCAAATACACAGAGCTATATTATTTTAGTGGTAATTAATCTCACTTCCTACTCACTTGCCACAATGTGAATCTATTAGAAAGCTAATTTAGTAGCTTTTCCATTACAAGAAGTCCATGCAGTCTAATAAAGACTATTTTGCAGGCACAGAATTAGGTAAATTTGTTAACATGAAGGAAGGAGCAGTATCAAAACATATTAATGATATGACAAGCAAGTAAACTGACAATAGCTAATGATGAAAAGTTTTAGCTCTTCTAGAAAAATGACATCCTGTAAACATTTTCCCTGCCTTGTGAAAAAAGTGAAAACTTTCACAAATAGCGAACCAAGAAAAGACATTGAAAAATACTCCATCAAAAGTCTTCTTTTAATATTTTTGAAACACTTAATTTTGATTTTTACCTTTATACGATTGTATCATAGAATCATAGAATCATAGAACGGCATAGGTTGAAAAGGACCTTAAAGATCATCTAGTTTCAACCCCCCTGCTCTGGGCAGGGTTGCCAACTACTAGAGCAGGCTGCCCAGCGCCACATCCAGCCTGGCCTTGAATGCCTCCAGGGATGGGGCATCCACAACCTCTCTGGGCAACCTGTTCCAGTGCCTCACCACCCTCTGAGTGATTGTACTTTATTCTATGTTTTGGAACAAAAAATCATATTGAGCCCCAAATCAGAATGATCTGTTTAACGGCACTGAAGTGAACTTCTTTCCCCAGGGCAACAACATAAAGAAGCTAAGAAGTATCTTGAAGGAGGAATTAATAAAAAAAAAACTATTGCATGTGAATAGTTTTGTATGAATTGGCATTTTCCGATTATAAAAAAAGTTTGCTGAAATATTTCCCAGGCAGATGTACTTGGGCGTCTGATTCATTGGCACAGGCTCAGTATCAGTCACTTAAAAATGCGTGTTTCATCATGTACCTAAAATTGTGACATTCTTTAAAAATACTTAATACAAAATCTTTTACGTCCTTTATAGTACATATTTACAACTCTAATATCAAGGTACTGTGGAAAATGTAAACAAGAATACACAGGTGTAAAGAATATGGCTTGAGAAAATTTCCCCCTTTGATTAGCTGCTCTAATCACATACAAGTACACATAGATAAGAAAACAGTACATTTTATAAACTGCTGTCAAACAGCAAAATGTAAGTTCTTGGGTTTTGTGCATTAGCTGCTGAGTAACCATACCAGACATCGGGCATCCTTCCGGAAACTGAAATGTCCAGCGTACTGGAATGGGGCCAGTGGAGGGTCACTGAGGTAATCAGGGGCTGGGGCACGCATCGCGCAGGAGGGTCTGAGGGAGCAGGGTTTCCTCCGTCTTCAGAAGAGAAGACCATGGGAGGTACTTCTGCTGTCTTCAACTACCCCATGGGGGCTGTAGACAAGATGAAGCCAAACTCTTCTCAGAGATGCACATTGAAAGGATGAAAAGCAGTGGACAGAAGTTGAAATGTGGGAAATTCTGGTTAAAAACTAGGAAAAAAAAAAAAACTGTGAGCATGAAATTTTCACTGGAGCAGGGTCCCAAAGAGGTTGTGGGCTCTCCATCGTCGGAGATATTTAAAACAAATGGATGAATCTCTGAGCAACCTCATTTAACTTTGAAGTTGACCATGCTTTAAGGAGAAGCCTGTACCTCCAGAGGTCTCTTCCAACCTATTCTATTATATGGTAATGTGAAAAATCTTGAATATAATGCAATGCTTGCATTACTATTGTAGTTTGTCTCTGTGGTAAATACATAGTTAGGATCAAAAGATGTCAGTTGCTTGACTTGGATGGTTCTTTTTCTCCAGCAGTGACTACAATGTTATCTAATGTCTTGCACTAGATTTACCTTAACAGTTCCAATTCAGTTAAATTGCCCCAGCTTCACATCATTTTGAGATCAGACCTAGGTCAGCACATCTCCAAAAGAACATTTAAAATGCCATAGCTGACAGAAAAGGCCTGCAGAGAACCACTCACTTCTGACTAGTTTTGGGACAACATTTGTGTCACATTTACATCAAGTAAAATTTCTAGTGACTTACACAGCTATAACAAAGAAATGACAAGGGATCAGAATCAACCCCTGAGATTTTCTGGCTGAAAGCACAGTTGGTTAATTAATTTGGTCACAGTCAAAAATATCTTTACTGAGTTTAGGATGGCTTCCAATACCTATGAAGTGATGAATAGCAACAATAAGACTTCCATGAAGCTTGAAAAACACCTGCCAAGCCTGTAGCCTGTATTGCTTTCAATAGATCACAGTTTGAATTACAGTCCCAGGTGAGCAAGCGTTACTTGCTTTGTACCAGACAGCTAATGGCTGCAGATTGGTTTAAGACCTGAGGTGAACCATGGGTTAACTGTTACTTCACATACTCATTATCCAATTGCAACAACAAACATTTTTAAAAATCACAAGTTAGCATCAATTATTGTCACTTTCTCTCTTTTAAGACAAAAATGTTTTCTTGCAGCATTGCAATTTGTTGTGGTGTGTGAATGGTGGTGTGAACACACGACCTGGAACAGCCTGTACTACCTTATCCACAGAGCCCATGGTCCTGATGTCTTTTACTAAGTGCACTTTTGATCTAGTCAGACTCAAGAGGTTACTACACAGGTTTTGTAACTCCTAACCTAAAGAGAGGTATAAAGAGGTACTCTGAAATCTTTAGCCTGGTTAATTCAGAATATTAAAATAAAGAACATTATTTCTTTATAATGACTTAGCCCTATATTAAAGAACAAACTGTCTACACACACAAAATAGCACCAAAATGTCCTTGTTCTAAGTGACCAACAGCAACTGTTGAATGATATCAGGAAGAACTTTTAAAAAGTGGCAACCAAATTATTGTGTAGTAAGAGCACATTATAATCCTTTACATAAAGAGCACACAGATTATTGTTACACACATATCCTTGCTAACTATCCACTTTCTCCATCCAAAATAAAACTTTCTGCATTAGAAAGTAGAGTTTTACAAGAACTGCTGCACAGTTTGACTTGACAAACCACTGAGAAACTCAACCGACGAGATGGGAGAATGCAGAAAGCCAGAGGAGCCTGACAGATGACATCCTGCTCTTTAGAAGAGAGCCTCAGATGCAAGCAAGATACAGATGGAGACCTTCCAAACAATCCACACTTGAAATGTGGAATGTATTCTTAAATTAATTAACATCTTATCAAGGACCGTGGTGGATTCTTCATCAGTTGCAATTTTAAAATTAGACTGGATGTTTTTCTAGAACGTACGATGTTTTTCAAAGAGGAATTAATTTGGTGAATTCCACTAGTTTCTGTAGAACATGATTTTGCAGTGGATCCATATTGGCTTCATAATCTGTTAAACACTCATTTAACTTCATGCCGGTTGTCAAGTGGGTTTAGAAAGTCACTTATATGTGGTGTGGCTCACTGTAAGTTGATATGTTACATGCTGCTTATCCTGATACTCTTTGGAGCTGGTTTTACTAAAAACATGTCCAAGCTTTCAAACAATGAATTATATTATATATCAGAATGAATGTCCCGAGCAGATTAATGGAGGGGTAAGAGGCTAGGAATAAATACATGAAACAGATTCAACTTTTTAAAAGGATCCAGCTACTAAATGGCCTTTGTAGTCTTCCATAAGAAGTGTGAATACTTCAGTACAATTCAAGCTGAATTGAATAGCTGTTTTCATATCCAAATTCAAATACCGTCTGTGCATATAAAACAGTTCATTTATTAGTCCAAATGTTACTGTTGTAGAGCTCTTGGAAAAATATTCCCTCTTTCTTGAGTTTGTTCTTCATAAAAAGGAGGCTTTGGAGGGCCACCTAGAGAATTAAGTAGAAACGCAGTCTTAGGTCTATATAACATAATACTGAAATATTATATAGATTATACAATTTACACTTACATAATTTAATAAATGGTATTCTTCAAAGGAAGGTAGAGGATTGAGTTAACTGGCCTCTTCGCAGAGGCAGATAGAACCAGCAAAACAGTAAAAGCATCTCTTAAATGGAAGGTTCCCAAAATATTTCCTAAACTAACGGCAGAATTGCATGGTATAACCAACAAACCAGCCATGTTTAAACCACAAGTGAAAGGAAACATTCACACAGCACTATACATCATTAAGAAGAGAAATTACCTAAATTAACAAACAAACAAACAAAAACCAAACACACACACACACACATAAAAACCCTTTTGTGATAGTGTGCTGAGCTCCTTAGCACCCTCACAGATCAATCTGAGTCTATTTTCCAATGTTTTACCTACTTATCCAGCCACTTATCAGATCTCACTATGCTCTTCAAAACCTGACATCTCTACGAAAAGTACGTGAATGTGATGGCATGCAGAGCGCATAAACCTCTTCATTTGTCTTACAGAGGCTGTGGGATATCAGCTCTTTCAGGGCAAAATTTCATACCTACAAGCACAGAAGAGCCTACAGCTCTCGGGTGTTCTTGAGCAAGCAGCACAACCTCTCCACTTCACAGCCCACTCCAAGGGGAAACCAGCTTGGCCAAGACCTCACAACCACCCGGAATGAATCCTGGCATTTGCAGTGTCCTCTGTCATTTGCAACATCATGCTCCTGGACCTTTGGGAGGGCAGCACACACCAACACAACCTTTCCAAGCAAAGCTGCTTCTATCCTGGGCTTTGAGTTTTTCACCAGAGAGACAAATGCAGAAGGGCTACTGCATCACACAGCCTAACACAGAAACAGTGGTGGCTGCTGCTGAGCAACATGTTGGCATGATGGGGTGATGCTCTTGTCCAAACGGTTCACTGACCATGGTCAACGCATGGTTTCTTTGACTAAGAAAGCCTGTGCACCTCCAGCCCGTGTTACCTTCTTTGCAGGTTGGCCCCATCCATGTGGCTGGACATATGCATTTCCCATTGTACGGATTGCACTGGGATTTGCTGGCACACTGGCATCGCAGAGAGCAGTTGGGGCCGTACTGGTCCGACCTGCATCCTGGAAGGACAGAAGTGTTTGGAAGAGGGTGAATGCTTCTTCCTGTTTGATGGCTGTGCTACACTCAAGAGCCTCCTTGAAAATGTATGGACAGAAATGGAATTCAGACCAATGTCAGCATTCAGGGCAAAACGCAAGCACAGTAAGAGAATTAGGGATATTTATTTCAAAAAAAAATCATAAAAGTCCCTGTCTTTTCACTGGGAAAGAACATAAACCTCACATGGGCTCTGGTGAGAATGCAGACCTCCATCAGGTGCTGCAAACCAGGAGAAGCTTTGTTAGGCTCAACTGCTGAACTGAAAATAATATTGTTTTTTAATCTCTTCATATCATCTGGCATAAGAATCTATGTTAGAAGAATTAACCTTGTTTTGCCTAAAGTTATATATTTACCAATATAAAACTAAAAATAAAACAGGTATTATTATACTGTATAAGAAACTGTCTTAAATTATAACATGCTTTTGCCATATTTCTCTCGGGAGATACAGATCTGGGATCAAGAGGCTGCTTAGCCACCTACATCTGCTAATATTAAAACATGACATTTTGGAAAGCCTTGCAGTCTGCAAGTTTCATCTACCGCATGGTCCACCCAAACTGTAACCCTGCTGCCCTAAAGAAGTTCCCAGAATGGGAATCATCCCTGGTGTACAACCAGGGGTTGGCAGCCCAACAGAAGAGATCTTGGGATTTGCTCAGGAAAGTTACTGTCAGCATCCTGGAGCCACACTATCTCCTGTGGCTCTCCGCTGCACGGCTTGGCTGTCAGTGTGCAGCAGAAAAGAGCTTCCACTCAAGGAATGTGGAACTGGAAATTAATCCATTTTATGTATATTCATACATTGCACTCTGATCACACAATTCTGCTGCCTCCTGGCAATTTAAACTCACAAAATGTCTCACTCCCATCTACCTTTACTGCAAAGGATGGACAAGTACATTCTCATTGCAATTTTTTATGCATTCAGAGTACAGGCAGGAAGGAAAAGTTAGCAGCAGGTCACAGGGCAGGGTGCTAACTGCACTGTAAACAATAGCCTCCTCTCCCTCACCTCACCGAAAAACACTGTAAATAATCCAGGCGCTTGCTTTCTCACGCAGGCACCATGAAGTAAATAAAAGTGCTCCCAAGCCCCGCATCAGCTGCAGCCCCAACACGTGGCAGAACTCTCCCCATGCGCTCGGAGCTTGGCCTTTTCAATTAGGAAATGTTATGAGAAAAGGTCTCCTCGAACACCTCTGGACCTGATTTTAATTTATGTAATACCACATTTTCATGTTAATAACAATGTGTATTTAAGACATCTGTTTGAAAGTCTGCAATGTTAATTTACTACAGAAAAGGAGCGCCCATAAAAGTCTGTTATATTCTCTCTCTTTTTTTTCTTTTTAATTAACATTTTGCCTGTTTAATGGGTGCTTTACCAGAGTTCAAATTAAAATCAGGCCTTTTATCTTTATGGCTGCTGCACAGACACAGCTGCTCACAGTTATATCACAGATGAACTGAGCCTAATTGAAAATAAAAATGCAAATAAAACCTACCCCATAACAGCTTTTCATGGATGGGGGCTACCCTAGTTGATTTAAGAAAAATAAAAACGACTCCTAGAGTTTGCAAGGAGCAAAACCTCTGTTCAGATTTTTGGTACTGAGCTTCCCCCTTGCGTTCCATTTCTGCTAAAATTTCACTGGAATGGCCTCTGGATGCACAGAGCCATACTTGCTGCGGGGTGGCTGAAGTCCCAGTCGCACCAGTGCCAGAAGACTGGGTCGCTTCGATTTCTGACCACGCAACAGCGCAGTCCTGCACGCAAATCATTCTCCGTTTTAGTTTTTTGGGTTGCACTAGCCCTTAAGCTCCCAGCGATTACTTGACCTCTCGCTTGCATTAATAACAGGGTATTTAAAGCTGTTTCCAGCCCTGTCCTAGAACAAAAGGAGGAATAATATTCCCCTGCTGTGATTCTGGGGCTTGGGAGGAGAATGGCTGCTTGTGTGATCCTCCAAAATTAGCACATGGGCGTTCACTCCCTGTATCTTGTTTGCCACAATGTTAGGATCACACATCTCTTCTTACACTTGTTTAAACCAGTGTGGTTCTTTTTACTGATTACCCTAAATTTCCACCAGCATAACTGAGCTCAGAATCTGGCTCAAGAATCTTGCCTGTCCTTACTGCCACTGAACCGTGCAATAGTTTCATCAGTTTGCTCGGTTTTCTTTACAGGAGAATTTTCTCACCTATTTTTATACCCTTGTTGCAAAATAATTCTGCTTTTGTGGGCCAATCATTTACCAAATGCTCAGCCCAAGTGCCTGTGCTGCAAATGAGGCAATTCTATTTGGATTAAATGTTCCCGGACTACTGCTGAATCCTAGAGCCAGGAACAGCTGCTGCAGCTCCGCTACCATCACCCAGAGCTGGACATACTTTTGCACTGGTCTGAAAAGCCCCACAAACGTCCCTGTGCAAAACACCCACGCGATCTGATCCCTTCATGCCCAGTTGCAGCCCTCTCTGAAACTTAAGGTAAATGACATTTTCCTGCTGACCCATAAATGGTTTTCCTATCAGTGTATCAATTTAAATATCGATTAAATCAAGAGTACAGCCTGTTGCTAAAACTGGTGATAACATGCAAGAGCGTAATTTGCTGCAAACAATGTGTTTTTGAATACTTTGTACCAGCAAATGTCCTTTCACAGTTATGCTCAGACCAAGTAACAGGTCATATTGGTTTAACTGTGCGTAGTCCAGCCCGTAGAAAATATAACTCTTACTGATGTCGCATTTGTTTCCAGTCTTCCCGGGTGGGCAGAGGCACTTCCCAGTGGCTGCATCACAAGGAGCTCCCCCGCAGTCGCACTGCCGCTGGCACCTCTCTCCAAACCACCCACTGTCACAGCCTGGTGGGAACAGCATGTTTTTAGATGCACTGCACATTGGCATCACAAGAAATACATCAGGCCAGAGGAGTTTTTGAAGGACGTGTCAGAGGAAAGCTCATAAAGTCTCAGCTGAACCTAGTGCAAATGTCAAGTTTAATGAAGGATCGGATACAGCAGAACAGGCATAATATTTATATGAACTCTCTTTATGTTGGTTTCATCTAATCCAACATATCAAAAGTATCTGTAAATCTGTCCCAAAATGTAACTGGCACTTATTTTCCTTTTTAATTAGAATTCTTTAGTAGACCATTCCATAATACTCAACTGGTTTGACATGCATCACTTTAATAATCTTACTTGGAATTTTAGAAGCAAATTTAAAATCAGTAAAAGAAACTTATTCTTAATAACAACATGTGGAACTCATTGCTGCAAGACACCACTGAGACCAGGACTTTCACTGTGTTAATCAGAACCAGATTAGTTAATTTATAAGGAGATGAGAACACCCAGCTATATTACAGGTAAATGATCACAAATTCAATGTTTCGGGATATTCATGAAGTTCAGAATATGGAAGAGGTGGCTCTCAATAAACAAACATTTAACTAATGATGTGATTTATTTTTTTTTTTTGTATCAGATGGGTATAAGTACCTTTTTCACAGTGGACACCCTGATACCCTGAAGGACAAATGCACTGTCCCATCACAGCATCACAGCTTGCTCCATTTTTACAGGCACATGCATGAAGACAGCTTAGCCCATAAAATCCAAGGGGGCACCCTGAGAAATGAAAGTATCAAGTGAGGAAAGTTTATTAAGAAAAACATACATCCCTTTAAAATCCTCTGCATTCACAACTACCTTCCTTGGGAGCCAACAAAATTGCTATTTACCATTACTGCTAATAATCCCATCTGCTCTTAAACTCACAAGCAGCACCCCCACGTCAGAGGCATGCAAGTTACTATGCCTGGAAGCAGACGGGTGATCTGGGACACCCCCAAAATTTTAACTGAACCACCGCTGAACTGAACTACTCTGATGCCCCATATGTTACTGTTGGAAAACTGCAACCTGGGCTGCTGCAGGGTTCATCTACTTACTGTGCTCGCAGGAGCGCCCGTAATACCCTGCGGGGCAGTGGCAGCACCCCGTGAACCTGTCACAAGTGCCGTTGTGCTGACACATGCAGTCCAAGCCACAGTTGGAGCCGTACTTCCCGGGGAGACATTCTGCTGACCACATGTGGACAGAAAAAAAAACAACAAAAAAGAATCAGCAACCTCACCCAGAAAAACTCTTATCTGACAGCTTTTACAGCTGAGAGATAATGCCCATATAATAACCTGTAGAGCTCAGGTGAACACTTGTTATGAATTTCCTTCTCTTCATGCAGTTGTGCTCACTGAAGACACAGCATTTCTGCACTATTATTACAAATCTGCATATTTTGATGAAAAGTGTTTTATATTTTATAGGTGTGTGAAAAGCTCAATTTTCTTGTACTTTTTATAGTCTACCTTTTTTAATTTGTCTCTTCATACAGGCGATGTTGAACCTCCCGACCCCCTCAAGTGTTGTGAAGCCACAGAATAAATGGTATCTTCGCTTTTTTTCCCCTACACCTACAGCAATACTTTCTTTTAGACACTTACAAGGTGTGAAAGAAAACAGAGATCTTTTCTTCCTCTGTGTTATCATTGGAGTTCACACTACTTGACTCCTAATGAAAATGGGAGGTCTTTTTTCACACATAGTGACAGACTTTCCATGTATAATTAGATATCTACTTTTACAGAACTAAACACATCTCAAATTGCTGAAAGTCAAGTCACGCAAAAGTGACTGTGTCAATATAATTAATCTATGCATCATTTCTGCAGAAGTTAAATTCCATGGCTGTGATAATTGGAATCTGTGCAGACTGACTTAACTGAGCGTGGCCATCCACATAATCAGATTCGTAACTCTGCAAATGTCAGACAAGATCTTTCAAGAACATCATATCTAATCAACAGAAAAAAGACGCCTGATTAGCTGTCTTTGATTTCTAGTCAAAACAGACTCAAAACCATAGTGCTGTGGAAATTAAGATCCAGTTTTCCAATAACTTGCTATCTGTGTCAAAAGATAAACAGTGAAGATACAACACACTGTCCTTTATGCAATGTGCATGTCTGCCCCTGGTGCTTGACACCAGGCACACCTAGAAGATGCACACGTGATCTGCTATTCCACATGACACCTGCATGACCCCACCAGGGCTTTGCAACCCAAACGGAGCCCATGGGTGGTTATAGAGATTTCAAGGAACAGACACAGAGATGAACACACACAGCCTACGCAATGTGATGTTAGCCAGTTACTGGTAAACGGCACTATTTTGTGTGTGTATATTTTAATGTGTGTGGACACTACTTGTCCACCGTGGAATTGATATAATGACTCCATATACATACATGCATATAAGAAGCAGGTCTATGAGTCTTGTCAGGCACAAAGGGAAACAATTGCCTAGAAGAACTCTGCTTAAAAACTGTCATTTCTGGATGCCTCTGTAACAACCAATTCTTAGTAAAGATATGTATGGAGTTGGAGGTGGATATTCTACAGATGGCAGGGGCGGGAAGGCTGTAAATGAGGGCCCTGGAGAGTGTTGAGGACATTGCACTATGGCAGCTATGATGTAATGATGATATCATCTTGAATGTGAACTCAGAGCTAACTATTCAATTGACATCATACCAGTAAACTCAGGGTTTCCTCCCACTTAAGTCTGTAACTATACAGATATCTCTTATCTAGAAAGAGAAACGGGCACACAGAAATGCACTGTCTTTCAGGAGATGGAATGAAAGGAAAGACACCTGAAAAGACTCTATGCTGGGCTGGCAGGAGGTTTTCTGGAGTGAAAACTGAGCTTATTCTGTTAAGTGTGCTTTGCCTTTTTGCCTCTAAAGCTATAACTTGGGGCAATACAGCATGAGAGAAGCTACAGAGATGAATGCAGCTGGGAGAGAGTCTGCTTAAACAAAACCTGTCCCCTTTGGAGGATCCATAGCCACTGCAACCCCCTGCTTGAATGTATATGTTCACTATCATCAAAGCAGAAAATTACCTTTCTCACACGATCTTCCTGTCCAGCCGAGTCCACAAGTACAGCTGCCATCCACATGGTCACAGATACCACCGTTCTGACAGGTACATGTCAGGTGGCAGTTGGGGCCGTATTGTCCCTGGGGACACACTACAGAGAATTAACAAAGTTTGGAAAAAAAAATAAATTAGCATCCCCCAAAAAGATGAAGGTGACAGGGAATAAATACAAACATATGCTCCCCACCGAGTATCCCAAGTGCCTGATGTATCCTGAGGGCTGTGGGACACACGCACTTCTACACTCCATGCTCTATAGCAATTTCATCCAAACACTCCTTGCCTCTCATTATCTCCTCACAACTCCACTTCATATTTGCTTTTCTTGCTCTCCTCCCTTTCTCCCATCCTTCAATGCCTCCTCTTCAGCAAATCCCCTCCTTTCACTTTTCCAGTTCAAGTAATTTGCTTCTAGATTTAGTCCCATCCATCCACAGTGCCTTCACACTGCTCACGTTGTGTGGTATAAACTGCCCTTTTCCCCATCTTTATGTTTGTGCTGTTTGAACTGCAGTCTCTGAAAGCAGTGACTTTAGCTTTGTAGAGAAACCAGCGCAATGGTGCCGCTGTTTGTGGAGCAAAGTGGTGAGACGTGGGCAGGAGACAGGGGTAGGGTAAAGGCAGGGTGATCAAGCAGAGAGGGACAGGGGCGGAGATCCTGCGAAGTACAGCAAACTGCAATGTTATCGAGCAAATGTTGGCTTCAAATGTGTTGGGAAACACAGCCATAAACAATGTTTGGCGCTAAGTTTTATTTGCCGGTTGTTACAACTACGTGCCCAACTGACGAGATGACCTCAGGTCCCGCTTTGTTACCTTGCTGACAGCTGGGTCCCATTTGGCCAGGAGGACAGGTACACTTGCCAGTCCGTGGGTCACACTGACCTTTAGCACATGCACAGAACAGGGTGCAGTCCTTCCCATATCGATTTTCAGGGCAAGCTGAAGGAAACATAGTCTTTTGTTAAACACCTTGGGTATCCAATGCCAGTTTTCATTTTCAGTGGAAGCAGGATCCTATAGGTAGAGCCAGCTTCCTTTTTTTCCCTAGCTAATATGCTTCAAAACAACAGCTATAAAAACAAAACCCATCCAAAGACATGACTGCTTCTTCCTCTGAAACTTTTTTTGAGGTTATAAATAAAATCCATGGTTTCACATGAAATGTTTAGTAAGTTTTCCACCAGAAAGGTGAGTGCACAACTGAAATATCAGCTGCTCATGCTTCCAGCTAAAGACTTCTTTCCTTCCTTAATATTGATGCTCTCCTATGCTGAAGAGCAAAGCTATAGATGACTAAGCATTAAAGCATTGTCTTTCTGTGAATAAACTGAAGGAAACTTCAGAAAGTGACTGAATACGGTAAAACATCAGTTAAGCTCTGCTTTGCGCTAAACCTGTATGGTCAGTACAGGTATAGCGAGTGGAAATCCCAACGGTCCTGTGTTTACCCATATAAGGAGATCATAGCTTTGGAAATACCACAGAAATTCAGTCACAAAATTTAGTCTTGAAATAGAGAAGTAAGAGTAGGGTTGCCATGGAGTCTTTGCCAGTTTTGCCATGACAAAACTTGATCTTTTTCCCATTTATTGAAAATAATGGCACCATAGCGTGAAGCAAAATATTGAGATAATTTCTCAACCTAGAAATTTTGGACAGGAAGAAGGAACTTGAGCAATTCATGCTGAGTTGGCTCTAGAAATAAATTTGGGCAAGCAGGTTGTAATCCTGGGATGAGTGTCCTTGTTTCTACTCACGCAGAGGAGAAGCAAAATATTTTGCAAGAGAATTTTTACAAAGCTGGAATCCTGATTTACAGTTCAAGGAGGAGGTAACTGGGATCTGTCTGGTTTTATACTGACAAACTCTTATGTCGATTATTCTCTCTGCTGTTTTTTGAAAGAAGCAGAACATGAATGTTGGCTTACTTTTACTACAGTCGGCTCCAATGAAACCAGGCGCGCAATCACAAGTTCCCGACACAGGGTCGCAGTGGCCTCCATTCATGCATTTACAGGATTTTTGGCAGTATGAACCGTAAGTACCTTTTGGACACCCTGTTTTTTTTTAGAAAGAAAAAAAAAAAGGTAAAAAAAGGTAATTAGGCTTTGTTGCTGCTGGGACCGTTGCATTTCATGTCATAAGCACTTTGTTACTTTCATCCAAAATTAGATTTTCATTTTCTAACTCTGTTTGCTTCTAGAGGATCGGGAGTAGGCATTGACAAACAGATGGTTGCCTTGGGCAATGCACTCCTCTCTGACTCCAAGTCACAGCCGGAGAGCCTGGTCTGACTGCTCCCGGCTCTGCCTGTGCCTCCCATCTCTCATATGTGAAGGCAGCAAGAAAAGCAAGCCCAGTTCTTCAGAGATTTTTCTCCTGGGATTCTATTCCAAATGAGCCTGCTCCTCCTTTCTTTTCCATGGCAGAGATGGAGAGATGGGCCCCAGTCCCTCTTCCTCTGGGCAACAACAGCCTGTTCTGCTTGTAATGTTGAGAAGCCATGAGCAGTCTCTGCCTCATTTAGCTGTCGTTTTAGCTGACCGGTTCTAGACAGTGGGCAGGTCTCGTCCTGTAAAAATGTTTAAGTAGCAGAAAGTTTGGTTCCTCTATAATCTACTCTTTCACTCCAAACTGGAATTTGCATTGCACTGGCAAATCTAGTGGGCTGTGAATGGAAGACTACGAAAATGTGCACATGACAATAATAACACAAAATTTCAGAATTTTGAATAACACAAATAATAACACAGAATAACACAATAACAACACAAATAATAACACAGAATAATAACACAAAATTTCAGAAGACACCTTCTCAGAAGATAGATACAGGAGAGAGATGCTTTAAATGCAAAGCCAGAAAATTCTCTGAGAAAAATAAGGCTGTATTTTGCAATAACCCAAACAAACATTATACCTGGCTGGATTGCCAAACCAGGCCTAACGGCAATGAGCTGTCCATGCAGAGGTTTTGTGTGTGATAGTGAATATTTCTGGTTTCTTTCTGGGCAGCTAATGTTGAAGGAACATTGAACACAAGATCAGGAGGACATCAATGCATCTGCCACGCTTAGCTCATGTCTTCAAGATACTCTTTAGAGACCAAGAGGCTGGAACTAAGGAAAAGAGCTGGGCAGAGCTGCTAGGCATGAGCTTCTGGCTGCCAGGGTTGACTTCAGCATGCTACCACTGAGCTCTGGAGAGGCAAGTTGCTCTCCCAGTTTCCCAGCGTACTGGAAGGGTGAAAAGCTGGTGCTTCTAGAGCAATGTGATCATCATTCAACATTTACATTCATGCTACTGCCTCTGAATGACATTTCTTTGCTCTTTCCTTCCTTCTCTTAATCCCCACCAAAGGAAAGCCTATGGCTACTTTGGCAATCTGGCTGAATATATATTTTGCACGTCTCCAGGCAACAGATCTCTTGCAATCTGTGTTTAAGGAACTTTATATATTTTCTCTCTTTTCTGAAGGCATGAAAGCATAGTCTGAGTGCCTGGAGAAATCCCTGGATTTTTTGAACTGTTCAATAGAGAGGGAGAGCTTACGGTAAAGCTTTAAAGGGATGCCGTTTAAAATAAAACCGAAAATTGGCTTCTGCTCAAATCAGGATAGCAGATCATCAGGACTAAACAGATACACACGTTTCCAGCATGCACATACTCTCCTCAGCCCTTCTTAACCATGGCTTCTTCTCAATGAATACTTCATCATCAGTGCTTCCATCTGTCAGCACAGAAAATCTGTTTCATGTGCAAACCCTGGCATCAAGGTGTGAGCCCTGCAGCATCTACTTAATTTCCACCAAGAAATGAAGCTAAGGACACACCCTGATTCGATGATTTAATTGGACTTTAAGTGAGTTTCTCTTTTCCTCCTCCCTTTCCTTTCAGTCATCATTTGGCTTTTCTCTTTTTTAATTCAGTTTCCCGTATTCCCATACATGCGGCTTCTCCCTGGCAAAGCTTTCAGAGCTGTTCCTCAGCTCACGACTAGGAAGAGCTGTCCCATTTCTGAAAGGGGATGCAGTAATTCCCCCATACCAATTTATTTACCCTTGCAGCATTTCACTTAGTTTTGTTCAATGGAGAGCAGCATAAGCAGGGCAAACACAGTGGCTGCAGTGCTCACATGATTATTAACAAGGCTGTCTCATCTGCTACTACTTTGCAGGAGAACTTCTATGCAGACACCTAGGACAATATACACAGTGTCCTGCCATTTAAGTAGGCTCTGCATTTATAAAGAGGGCTAGCCTCTAACCACCAGTTATCTAATAAAGACATTTTCTAATTGAACAGTTTCCTGTGCATCTGACATGTTATTCTGAGAATGGCAAGAGAAGCAGCCAGATTTCTAACTTGTTTCCGGATTTCTTCCTTCTGGTTTGGATGGGTTTGCCATGACCAAGAGTTCCTAAATCTTTTCATACCAACCACATACGCTGTGGCTTTTCTTACCAATATTATTAATTGCACTGTCAAAAATAAATTGTTGCAGCATCCCGTTACCTATAGCTTGAAGGTGGAGTTGGTGTTGTCTTTCTGGCTCAGGGCTCACCCAGCTCAATAAATGTCACAGACAAGTAGCACGGTTTTTCTATCCATGACAACCCCCCTTACTGGGTTTTATTCCTAACTTCACTCCAGTAGATCTGCCCATCCACTGAGTTATGGACAACTGATGGGAACCTTATTGCTAGTTTGTCTGCTTCCTCGGGATCCTGCCAAGAGACTGTTTCAGCTCTTCACTCCAAAATTTGAGAACATGAAAGCCTCGTTGCTCTTGGCTCCTGGAAACTTGACTTCCAAGCCAACTACACCTTTTATAGATATTTTCTTGAACCTTTTTTCACAGTACTATAAATATAGCAATGGTTGCCAGAAACAGTTTCCAGCAGCATCCAACCACATGTTGACTGGACTGAAGCCCATTTCACATCTTTGGGAGCGGCTCCCTATGCTGTTTTTAATATTATATCGAAAGCTTCTTCATCCTGGAGCAGCTCCAACTCTCTCTGTAGTGAGGACGGCGGGAACAAGGAGTACTTCCACCAAAGTCACGCTAGCTATCCCTGGTTATCAGACAGTGTCACTTCAGAATCAGGTCCATGATCAAGATACTGTGTATTTATGGAATCTAGGAGAACACAGTGCCGTAATCTATATCATACAATATAGATTAATCCTAGCTACACAGAAGGCCATGACAAAATGCCCTTTGAATGTAACAAAACAGATTTCCTTTTTGTAAGTAATTTCTTTTATATCGAAACTTGAGTATAATTATTATGTTTTAAATTTTAAATTCTGAAGGAAAATCCTAAGGATCTAAGCAAGTGCAAGGACATTTATTATAATCTGTGGAGATTTAGTACCATATGCACAGGTAATGACTACTGAAAGATTACTACATAAAAGGTAATAGGCTAACCATGATTAAGTCTTTTAAAATGACACCGTTAAATAGTTGATCTCCACTACTGCTCTATTATAATATTTATTATAATCTAATGTATAATGGATCCAGATGGCTCTAGTCTAGACTTTGAAGGCTGGATTTCAATCTCACTTATGGTGAGAACTGATATACAAAGGATAGAATCAATCCTTACATTTACGTTTATATTTTAAAGAATAACTTGTGATGACATGATGGTAATACAAATGTCTGTCTCTAAAATGAGCCTCCTACCTGTTTCTGCTCAATGAATAAAGCACAGGTTTAACCCTTACCAGAGCTGCACATATTGCAGCTGGCCTCTGTATCCAAATTGTCACCCAAAAAAGCAAGCAAACCAAACACAGCCACACTGAATTCCTTGGAAAGGAAAATCAGCATTTGCCAGAAGGAGAAAGACTGAGCTTGAAAGAAGACAGTTTTTTTTTTCCTTTCTTTCCCTTTTCTTTTTTTTTTTTTTTTTTTTTTTTTTAATGAGACTATTACAAGCCACGGTATAAAAACAAAATTAAAGTTGTAAATAAAAAGGTAATTAACTGTCTCCTTTTTTGGATATTTTGGTATATGTTTCTTATCAGTTGCCACATTCCACCAGAAACAACTTTACAGATGTCCTAAAATATCAGCATGAGGCATGTGGATCTGGGAATATTTTTTATGATGGAGCATTCAGCCAATTGGCATTTTGTCCTCTCTGCTAGTCACCATTTTTCAATCCAGAGTAACAATTTGTTTAATTTGATTGTTCCTCAGAAGGCCCTACAACTTAACTGACTTTATGAATCACTTAGATTTATTGCCAGTTGCAGCTTGTTGTTTTTATAATAACCATTTGTCCTTACTTCAGCACTCAGAGATTTCGGCAAGTATTTTGGCCTGGGTATTTTGAAATGACAGAGCTACCCAATATATCCATGTGTAGCTGAAGATGAGAAGTGTAAATGCAGAGAATTACACTGATATTCTTCAGTGTGGCATGAAATTGGAAAGAGTTTAGGTAGCAAATGATGCCGGTTCCCAGGAAAAAAAAAATTCCTTAAGCAATAAGGCAATTTTTATTATTGTAAATTAGCACAACCTACGCTTACTTTATCTCAGCCAGCGCTGAAGGTAGTGACAAAAATGAATTCAATGCTTCTGCATGTCTCGGTTCTCCCCCAGAAAACGGGCATCCCCAGGCAATACTCACGGCGGTCGCAGTGGGCCCCATGGTACCCCGGGCGGCATGCACAGTCACCGGTGACCGGGTGACAGTCCTCCTCGGCGGAGCACTGACAGCCTTGGTTACAGTTCTTGCCATACGTGCTCGGTGGACAGGCTCGGGGAAGAGGAAATGTAAACCAATAAATTAAATTTGTCTTGGTAAATATAGCCCTCAAACAAAGAGCAAGTTCAAATTTATTAAATAAAACCCCTGCCTACAGAACTATGCCGTCCTCCGGGACTTCGGATTTATTACATTTACTTGGGGGTTACTTCACTGCTTGATTTTGTTTCGTTCAGTCAATTTGTGCCCAACTGTCAAGGGCCAGATACAATTTTCTTGTCACTAGAGAAAATCATAGGGAAATGTCAGGTAAAATTGACTAAAATAACACTATAACTCACCAGGGACCAGGCATATATGGATAAAGACATTCTACCTTTTGCAGGGAGTTTAAACTTGCAAAGCTGCTTTGGCACAAACATTTTTACAGGTTTCATTTTGCCTGTTGACAGGCACATTGTCTGTATTTTTTGAACTTTCCATGTCTAATTCTACATTGCTGCTCACTGCATGACTGCAGTAGCTCAGACCAGCCTCCTAGGAAGTGGAAGCTCGTGCGGCGGAGCAGCCGCAGCTGACAGCTCAACACAGGCTGAGCTTTGCCATCCAAACCCGAGGAGGTGGCCTTAGACTGTGCTCAGGCCACCTTACCCAGAGGACATTAAGGGTTGGGACAGGCAGCAGGAGGTGGCAGGAGGTTATCCACCAGAGCAGCAGCAACTCTTACTGCGAGGAAAAGCAATATTCGACAACCTGATTTTGCCTTCAGAGTGGCCCCAGCAGCAGCCGAGCACCATTGCCATCTTTCTGCCCCGGATCAGCGCATACCCAGGGCCAGAGCCACTGGTTACCCACTGCCACGTCTATTAAGTTGCCTTGGCTGTGGGGCAGAATTTAGTCCTTTAGTGAAGGATAGGGGACATGAATGTCAACTCTTTTTGGTTGTTGTTTTTCATTTTGCTAAAGCAACACTCAGGCAAAATGTTGTGAGGAAGAACCAAGTCAAAGCTATGCATCAGGGTCACAGAACAAGCCTACTTTCAGAGACAGCTCCAGACAGCCAAATTCAACACTGAAGAAAAACTAGATAATGACATTTCCATCAGCTCTGATGGGCAGGAATAGAAGGTCTCTCATGGGGACCAGGCCAGCAGAAAGCAGAGCTCCTGCTTTACCCACAGCTTGGTGACTGCCATGGACTGGAGCAGAACTCCAGTGGCACCTCCTGACCCCATTTTTATCCAGTTCAGCCCGCAGTTGCTCTCTGCCAGCCTGAGAGCTGTAAACATGGAGAGGGCAAACCTCGCCTGCCCAAACCATGCTGAGCACAGAGGTCAGAACTGGATAAATCATTTGGGTGAGCGACACGCAGCGCGGGGTGCAGCTGTACACCGCACCCCAACCCTTGTCCATCTTCACTGCTGTAGGTTGTTCGCTCCTTCTTCCTCAGGCACTGATTACATCATCAGCTTTTTACTTAAGAAATTAATAGATCCCCTGTAGTTTTGAGCTTTTTGCATCCTTACAACTTACTTCTCTCACAGCCGTAGCCGGTGAATCCCGGAGGACAGCCGCACTCGCCCGTCAGGTGGTGACAGGGGGTGCCAGCAGGGCACCGGCACCGCTGGGCACAGCCCGTGCCATAGTGGCCGGGCAAGCAAGCTGCAAGGGTGACACCGACTCCCGTTAGCACCCGGGGCAGGACGGTGCAGAGCTACCCCTTCGGACCGACCCACTGCACCCTTCCCTGTGAGCACTTCAAAACCAACCCAGAGTGAAAGAATCCAGCCACCCAACGGGGAGCTGGGAGCAACACCCACACCGACCTGAGCTTTGCTCCCTGAATGCCCCGCAGACACTCACGTTTGTCACAGTGCCTCCCTCGCCACCCTTTTTTGCAGCGACATGCTCCCGTCTGGTGGTGGCAGGACACGCTGTGTACGCAGTCACATTGCTCCTCACACCGCTCACCAAAAAATCCAGGGGGACAGACTGTGAGGAGAAGCAGACACAGAGCAACAGTTTGTGCTGCTGCACGGAAAGCAGTGCTCGCTGGCGAATACGCCGGTATTGTTCTTCTTGCACATGGCGATGTGTGTTCTTCTTGCACATGCAGAAGACTGCATGCCCAGAAAATATAATTGAAATAGAATGTGTTAAAAATATTAAAAGCATTTAGCATTGGCTATTAATGAGTCCACACATGAAAGCTTGTAAAGACTTGCTCATAGTCTAGAGTACAAATCCAGATGGTCTCTATAGATATGGTAGTGCCATTTACTTTTACAGTTCTGTGCACAGACTGACGGACAGGTGTTTGGACAGTGAGAACACACTGTGTCCGTGTGCTGCTTTCCATCTCATGGGTCTCTACGAAGTGATCAAAGAGAAAGCTAGGCCTGAAGAAATGGAAGGGTTTTACAGGTCACCCCGATGGCCGAGGCTTCAGGAGTCCTCAGCACCTAATGATGCATCACAAAAGTGCTTGTGGCTTGCGAAAGTCACAGCGTGCCAGTGGAGGAACTGAAGGCACATTTCATTCATCTGATACCTAGTGCTTAGGAGGCTGCTATTTAAGGGATTTACATAGATCTAAACATGCGAGACAGCTATGCTAAATTTGGGCAATTTGGACCATAGACTGGACAGGCAACATAGGTGCAACTTGAACCATTATGGCCTGATTTGCGGAGCTGCCCTCAATGACACACAGAGATGCAGCAGTGTGCAGCTGATCTGGCAAACTCTGCTTGCAAGGCAATTCCCTTCATATGTTGTTCCTTGCAGCCATTAAGGTCGAGAAATACCTCTGTTTTCTTATCAGGCAGGGAACAGGAGTAGAAGGACATAAAAAGATTTGGAGAAGGGCATGTGTTTGTATTTGAGCAGAGACCTGCCTCCTGGGCTCACAGACACACGGTGAGCTCTCATACCTGCATGGTTTCTCACTGGCCTGCAGAATAGTGGAAGATTAAGATACAAAATAGAAACAGACTCCATACTGAAGCAGAAACAGATGATGGCAGAAGTGGGTGTCAAAAAGAAGCATCTAAAGAAGGAACTGCCCTCACCAGCATCACAGCGATCCCCTGTCCAGCCAGCGTGGCAGATGCACTTCCCCGAGTGACGGTCACAAGCCCCGTGGTGGCAGCTGCAGTTCTGCCCACAGCCCTCTCCATATCTCCCGTCCTCGCATTCTGGAATGAGACAGCAGAGTGACAGGGGCCAGGAGAGTGGCATGAGGTGTGGGAGCGCTGGAGACATGAGGAGACTCACCGAGCTCACAGGTTGCTCCCATCCAGCCCTCGGGACACAGGCACTCGCCCGTCATGCGGTCACACGTAGCCTGGCTGTGGCAGATGCAGTGCTGCAGGCAGTTTGCACCGTACCACCCAGGAGGACAGGCTGCAAAGAGGAGTTAACAGCAAAAGCCTCGAACTAAGAAGTGCAGGAGGACACAGGCTGAACACAAACTTTCCCCAGCTTACACCCTCCATAGTCCCAGTGCTTGTGTAGGTGCTGTAGGAGGTATAACAGAGTACAAACGGGGGCCACGACTTGCAAGGAATTACATCAGTGTAAAACTGGTCTAGGAACAAAATACATGAAAGGGCAGCTGATGAAGTGAGTTAACTACAACCCACCAAACGACCTTGAGATTTTCTGTTCACACCTACGAAAAACAGATCTTGGTTCCCACCGGCTTCCTCAACACCAAGGAATGGAGATATTGATTTTGCAGCTTTCAGCATCAATTTGTACTGTGCTCTTAAAATCACAATTACTTTTCTAATGAGCAATTGACCTTCCTATCCACAGCTGGTGGATAACATTTTACAGTTTACCTAATTTTAAGTTAAGCAAGCTTACTAATTCCCATCACAATTGGAATCTATGTGTAGAACCTATTTTTTTTGGCACAAAAAATACAGACCTCTGACATGTGCCAGATCGGTACCTTTTTAAGATGTTAACAAGAGCAAGTTCTCCTTCTGCCAAAGCACAGTCACTGGAGGATGGCTCACCCACCCTCACTCACTTCTTCTACCTTACTTACAAAGGGAAAAGAAAAAGCGCAGAAATCTCCAAACGTATCATTAAAGAAAAAGGGTATGTTTTACAATGTCTTCATACTTGACAACAGCTTTTTTACTTGTGCTTTGGTTTTGTATTTGAGGCCTTTAGGCAAACCAGGAAATCTGAAATCGTATTTCACATGTGACCATGAAGAACGGTTTGGTGTTTTCTCAACTTTTTATCCCTTCATGAAAAGTCCTCTTCATATTAGGTTTTAAAGGTGGACCCCCCACCCCAGCTAGCTTTCATCCCCTGTACCTAATGTCCTGCTCTCATTGCACTGAGCTGGTGTTTGCCCCAAATCCCAGCTCCCCACGTGCACCTGCAGCCATACGCGCACTGTGCTCTGGCCATCCCTGCTCTTTGGCATTGCTTACAGAGCAAGGTACTCCGAGGGGCAGGCACACAGAAAGGACCCTTCTGCAACAGGGATGGACATGCTTTTCCTATTGCTTTGGATACAGCAGAAAAGGATGTGCAACATAAGCCTCAACGCAGCTGTTCTTTGCCAGCCTCCTTTCTTAAGACTCCTTGGAGTTGGGCTTGTGCTTGAGTCACACGCACTGGTATAATTGTCAAGGCTGAAACTCCCAACGCCTTTCACGTGTTCTGGATTTAGCCTATGTCTGGAACAACGTATGGTAACGATGTGAATCAGTTGAATGTAGGGGACAATAAAGCAGAACACAGAAAAGCAACAGAGTTGAGCTTCAGTGCCATAAATGGAGGTTTTATGGACCTTTTCTCCCTCAAGCAGCCAGCCTTCAAGATCAGCTCTCCTTCCCTGATGGAGAGATCAGCTGGAGACCAGCTCCCCTTCCAGGCTCTGCCTCATGTACACTGAGCTCCTGTGCCCAGCCCACCATGTGCTGTGGGTTCACAGGTTGTTCTAATGGACTGAACCGCACTGCTGTGCGGGTACAAAACCGATGACAACAGTGCACCGAGCTGGTGATTCAAACAGCAGCCAAGCGCCCTGAGAAGAAGTTTTATTTTTCCCTTCTATAATCCTCCAACAGGGGAGTGAAATTCTGACTGTACCTTCTTGGCAGGTGGCTCCTTTCCAGCCCGGGGTACAAGCACACGTCCCGGTTACATGATCACAGAGCGCTCCGTTGTGACAATCGCAGGTGTGAGTGCAGCCTTGCCCGTACCTGTCCCCCTGGCAGGCTGCAACGAGAGAAGCCCACAGAAGCAATCAGAGCGCATCAAAGGAGGCATTGCGCAGAGCAAACCTGAGACAGACCCCAGTGCTGGGGAAATCAGTTGGAAATTGGCTTCTGATGACACAGTTTTCACATCTGAAGGGTGCGTAAGTCCATACATTAACCATGCCTGACACTAAATAATGTGGTTTAAAAATATGTATCATAGCACGTTCTGAAGAGACTTTTATCAAAGGGTAGGATCACTGGGGTGATGGATCAGCTGTCATCCCCCTGCCCTGCGGAATGTCTTTGTGCTAAACTAATGGTCCAGCAGAACCGCCAGCTTGACAGCCTGGATATTTATTTGCATCCTGGTAAGAGAACTGACAACTTCATTGTTTTCATTGTTCATTTTTCACAGTTGGATGCATCAGCTCACCCAGAGCCTCATTCTTTGGTCAGAGAGGAGTGATATTTTCAACGCATTCAGTTAAGCAGCTGGCTCCCAGGTGAAAACTTAACACAACCATCTCACAAACATATAATTGCAGCTCCATTTTCAGTGCTGCTGGTGCTGCCACCCATGAAGAATGGCAATGATAAAATTTCTCTACTCTCCATTGCACTGGAGATTTGGATAGCTTTAAATGGTGGAAAACAGACAACCCTGCTACTCTGTTTTCTTGGAATATCACCCACAGAATACAAAATGAGTTGATGAAGTTGGACAGCCTCAATGCACAGTTCTGTGTCTGCATTACAGAGGCTCTCATTCACTTGCACGAAGCTGTCAGAGCCTCCCATCCCTGCAGCACTGCTGGCATGCACAGGAGAGGCGAGAACAGCTCTGGTCCCTGATCCAGAAAAGTGTCCTGCACTCGCTGAATGTGACATCTTCCAGGATCTGACCCAAACTATCACTTTCCACCAGAACCTCTATGCCTTTGAGGGTGTCAACTTGCAGAACATGATGTAGTGCTGCAGGAGGACACGTCCCAGGGGACATAATGGAGGAGTGAAATCATCTTGACCTCAGGGGTGATTTTGGTTGACAGTATCTGACCCATTCACAGCCCTTTTCTTCCCGTCTGAGGACATCCAGCTTCCTGACATGGTTCTCACAGACACTATTTCTCCCAGGACTTCTTCTCAACAATGTTCATTTGTTTCATCGCCTGGACCCCATCCACATTAAAACCACAAGAAAGTGCAGGAGCACAGTCCCATCACAGTTTAAGTTTGTTCTGCAAATGAGGCCTGATTGCCAAGTTCAAGTTGATGGGTTCAGCCCATCTTACAGAGCTCTGGCTCAGTTTTGGGAGCAGAACTAAATATTTCCACAATACAGACCAGAACTATATCATAATGAAGCCAAAGGAAAAACCAGCTCATAACCAGGTCCTCTGACTGGTTACTAGTAGTTTGTGCGAGGTTTTTGGAGTATGTGTGCAAAGCTCTTGCTATACTTACCAAGAAGACAAAAGAGTTTTCTAGCGAAAATTCTAATAAGAAAGCAGAAATTTTTGGAGAGGAAAACTTTAATTATTCTACTGGGTGCACACCAACTTATTCTAGTTTCTCTGTAGGACAATCCTAATTATCAAACTACTTTTCTGAAGAATAAGATAAGTGATATAATACAGTTATTTTACAAAGTTCCTCAACTGAGTGTACAAATATCCCTGGGCTTTTTCTCCTCTCTTAATGATGAGTGCAAAGGAAAGAAGCAAAAGCAAGGTTTAAATTATTACACTTCTTCCTGCTTCAAAATTTCCTCTCAGTGCCTTTGCTCTGTAAAAGGAGGAATTATTCATCTGAAGTCCTTAAAATCTGCTTTTACATGCAGAGTGAGGAACACATGACACTGGAGGCCAAAACATTCAGAGTGGAAGTCAACATCTATCAAAAGTGTAGGGGAGCACAGGGAAAAGATGTGCACTAAGACTCAATAGGGTGCCCAGAAGACTGGATTTCATGCAGTTTCCATGGATTATGCTCCCTAAAATGAAGCTGCTGCTTTAAAAGAACAGGAAATTTGCAAAGTCAAGTGCTCACACACTATGAAATATCAAAACTCTGGTTATCAGTGCCCCTGAGCAGACACTCTGCAAGAGCCAATCTTTCTGCATTCATTTATCTTAAAAACCAATGTGGTCTCTTTATACCACGAGGAACTGCTTCTGTGAAGGTCCTAGGGAGCCCCAGCTTCAGAAAGAGGCATTTTCAGTACATGAATCAAGGCAAAATGCAGTTGCTGAACTGTGTTCTGGTTCTACAGTCCATACATAACGTGAGACTTTTTAAAATTCTTATTGTTCTTTCTCTATTTTGGAGATAGCAAAATTTGTATAAGTTTGTCTGCAGAAAGGAAGGTTACGTCTCTGGCACAAAGAGATGCCAAATATCAAGTCATCACTTCTATATCTTTGCAGCATCATGACAAAAGAGCTTAATTCTTAAACACAGGCAATATACCTAAACTTCCTTCTTGGAAACCTAAAATATCTTAGGTGGACACTCAAATAAATAAATAAATAAATAAATAAAATAAAATTGCCAAACACAACCGCAAGCTGAGGCAGAGCTTGCTTGGCAGACTTCATCCCAAATTATTATAACTCATTTAAAAGCAACTGTGAAACACGGTTTTGTAATGGAAAGCGTTAGGCAGCTTTAACAAAAGGCATTACTGTCCATATCTCCCATAATTAGATAGCAAATTATTATAACTCATTTACAAGCAACTCTAAAACACAGTCTTGTAATGGAAAGTGTTAGGCAGCTTTAACAAAAGGCATTACTGTCCATATCTCCTGTAATTAGATAGCAGTATATAAAACGCACTGCATGGCCAGCTTAAGATCAATTCAAATCCCATGATGTCAAAATTATTCCTCAATATCCTCCAGCACATTGCCTGCAATCTGATTACTTGAAAACCAATGCTGATCTTCCAGCTGCTAAAGCTGGTGAGCCCCAGAAAAGGGTAGGGCGAATATTAAACACCGGGCAGGGACGGGGAGTCACGGGCAAGAGTCCCCAGCCTGCAGTCCCCAGTCAGCAGCTCCAGGAGGCACGGCACCAGGGCCCATTCCTTCGCGGGGCTCCCCCCTCGTTTCTGAGGGATGTTTTTCACACCTGAGGGCCCTGCGGGAGTTTCCCTGTGCCTGTAAAATCCAGGCTCCCTGCAAACTTCTCCCCTTCTCAAGTCCCTCAACAACACCCCAGTAGAAACAGAGCCATGTGTAATCAGATGGCCTGAAAAGAGGCCCCTGCCATCTATTTTATTAGCAACTGCTGTAGTACAAGGCATTACCAGCCAGTCAAAGTCAAAATGAAGATGCATCATCTAGACAAGGGAAGAGCAGTTTGCTCTTCTGCACTGCTGGCTGACCTTGCTCTTTTACTTACGGGCAGAGGAGGCCTCAGGGGCTTTGGCTTCTTAACCAGCATGAGGAATAAATCAGCCTGGCACAAGGCTCTAATAGCTGTGGTGCAAGAGGATAAATAGTTTCTTCCTCATGCAAGTAGAGGGGGAGCACAAAAGGCCGTTGAAAAAGAGCTACATTTTTTAATTGAATTTAATGAAATACGTTGGAACAAAGCTTCCCATCCCTAAGACAGCCCAAAGAGCCAGGAAGGGCCAAGGGGACAGATTGCTCTATCAAAAGAGCAGGGAACTTTACAGGAGAAGCCCTTGCAGAAGACAGGCTGGGTGGTGGTGGTGGGGCAAATGAGGGAAAGATGCCAAGAGCAAGTGCAGTCCCCCAACAGGGCTGGGTATATCACAGTACATGGCTGGAGAATTGGATTGTTTCAATACAAGCATCATTGCTCTCTATTTTCTAAGTTAAATTCATTTTATCCTGCAGAAATCTGCAACCAATGGATTAAAGAAATCTTGTAACTAGGTGCTCACTAACAAGAAAAGTTGGCTCTGTGTACACTGCTGTATGGACCATGGCTCTACAGCACAGTCCTCGGATGGCAGTCATGTTTTCAAAAGGAAGTATAGACCATGGCATCATCCTAAGGTGAAACTAGGAAGTTAATCAAGAAGTTAACACCTGAAAATCTTAAAAGAAAACATCTTTGCTAAATTTTGCAAACAGGCTCAGTGATGTCCATGTGTAACGCCATGTAGGTAAAGAAAATAGTGTAATTTCCTGTGAAATTTGGTGACAAATTTCTCAGAAGAGCCAATTTTATGTAGTGTACACACAAATATACAGAAAAATGTTATTAACCCCAAGATTGTGGGATAACCTATGCTTGTGAAAATCCAGAAAGCTGACTTCTCTTTTTTTAAACAAATAACTTCTGTAAGAATTAGTTATAAAACTATTTTCTCATGGTCATACAACAAAACAGTCCCTTCTCTGAGTTTTCCACATTGTGCATTTGTAATCTGTCACTTTATAATTGATAGTTAGATGAGATACACCAGAAACGCAGACACGACACTTTATCTCCTAATGCTTCACAAAAATGTAAAGCTGAGATTCATCATATGGTCAGATATAGCACTGCTATTTAAAAAATGATGCTTAAAATGTTTGAAAAGTTCCAACATCAGCTGAAAAAAAAAAAAAGTCAATTATTTACACTGCTACCAAAAATTGTTTCCTTTTTTGGCATTGTTGGAAAGGAATGTGACCCATCTAACTTCATACCCTGGCGGGTCACCCTACATTCCCAGAGGAAACCAAAGCCAGCCTGACAGGGTTGCAGGCGGGGGCGGCCGCTGTACGTACGCTGCTCGCAGGTCTCTCCCAGCCAGCCGGGGAGGCAGCGGCACGTTCCCAGGACGTGGTCGCAGCCCGCAGCGTTCTTGCAGTTGCACACCTGGTGGCAGTCAAGCCCAAAAAATCCTTCTGGACAAGCTGAAAATGCAAAACAATCATTTTAGCAAAGTTCTCTCTCTTTTTTTTTTTTTTTTCTACTAACTCTAGCTCAGAGATCTGAAAACACCGGGAGCTGCTAACCTTTAAATTGATGCTTTGTCACGTCACTCTGTGATTATACATAAGAGCCAAAGCTGCTTTAAGGGTTAAGCCTGTGCAATTCTGGTACAGCATCTCAGAAAAATGTTAGCCATTTTACACAAGCAACAGAATTCTGCATAGAAAAACACAGCTGAAAATACATTCAAAAGCCATAAAACAGGAGAGAATGAATCAGAATTCACACAAGTCAGTACCTGTGCTTCTGTAAGGGACAGAGGAAAAAGGAAATAATTCAACGTCATGCAAGATCATCAGGCCACCGCTGCTGATCTGTCTTTTAAAATGCAGAAATTATGCTCCCATTGACTCTCCTGACACCTTTCTAAAGATTTTTTAGCAGTGAACGTAAGACATACCCTTGTAATTCACTGCTGAAATGAAAACCTAGCAAAGAGAAAGAGCAGAGAAAACCAAGATAAATTAAGTGTAGCAAAATGTGGCAAATGGAGTTAAATCCAGTTGGAGGCTGGTCACTAGTGGTGTTCCCCAGGGCTCAGTATTGGGGCCATTTCTCTTCAATATCTTTATCAATGATCTCGATAAATATCAATTTATCTCAATGAGGGGATCGAGTGCATCCTCAGTAAGTTTGCAGACGACACCAAGCTGGGTGCATGTGTTGATCTGCTCAAGGGTAGGAAGGCTCTGCAGGAGGATCTGGATAGGCTGGACCGATGGGCTGAGGCCAACTGTATGAAGTTCAACAAGGCCAAGTGCCGGGTCTTGCACTTGGGGCACAACAACCCCAAGCAGCGCTACAGGCTGGGGGATGAGTGGCTGGGAAGCTGCCTGGCAGAGAAGGACCTGGGTGTATTGGTCAATAGTCGGCTGAATACAAGCCAGCAGTGTGCCCAGGTGGCCAAGAAGGCCAACAGCATCCTGGCTTGTATCAGGAACAGTGTGGCCAGCAGGAACAGGGAAGTGATTGTCTCCCTGTACTCGGCTCTGGTGAGGCCGCACCTCGAGTCCTGTGTTCAGTTTTGGGCCCCTCACTACAGGAAGGACATCGAGGTGCTGGAGCGGGTCCAAAGAAGGGCAACAAAGCTGGTGAGGGGTCTGGAGAACAAGTCCTACGAGGAGCAGCTGAGGGAGCTGGGGTTGTTTAGCCTGGAGAAGAGGAGGCTCAGGGGCGACCTGATCGCTCTCTACAGGTACCTTAAAGGAGGCTGTGACATAAAGTCATCAGTGCTTGTCAGCGGGCCACACCATACCCAAAATGATGCATTACAGGAATGTTAAGGCTGCAATGCAGAGTTCAAAAAATATTAGGAAATGCAAGAATTATGTTGTCTATATAACCTTAATTTACCTTTTCAGTCTGAGTATATATAGGTGTGTGTGTGTAGGTTATATAAGTACATATTCAATTATCTTATCCTAAATGATAAAGCTGTAGACTTGTATGTCATTCATTCCACAGCACTCCTGAATCATTAGGTCTCAGGAGCGATGGTGCTCATTAAATGAGCAGTTATTCAACAAAACTTAGCTCTTTGTCTTCCTTGTTCAATATAATCTTATATTTAAAACCCAATTCTCACATTTATACCATGAATACAGAATGACGGGTTTCCCAGTAGAGTCTTAAATGATGGTTATAATATACACTATCCAGTGACTCTCCACACTAACTATGCAACTCTGACAGGTCAGAAAAACACTGTTATCCATACACATCCCATTATTGGACTCTTCTGTTCCTTTTCTTGCCCTGTCTCTTTTTCATGTACAGGCTCTTTATTCTAGACTATTCGTACTGCTACGTCCACAAACATAATTTCAGTCCTCTAACAAAAAAGCTTTGCTGTCTGTTTTGGCTACAAAGAGGAGAAGAATCCATATCCGTAGAGACAGGCAAACCTGGACCTGCAAACAGTGAGGACAGCAGTGTAATGCTCTGCAACATCTGCTTTGGCTTCTTTACTCTCCAGAGCTCCTGCTCAGCTCATGATTACATATGATTGTCTCATTTACTCAAAATCAAAAGTCTGAGCTTCCCTTCATCCTGTACAGACTGCAGCTTCTTCTTTGGCATACGAATGACTTCAGGCTTACGCCACTTTCCAAGCATGTGCTGTCCCAGAAAAATGAAGTACCTCACGTTGATGTAAAACCATAAAGCATCAGTCAGCCTCTGTGCAGTGCATGCTGGTGAGAGAGCTGTTATCAAGTTGTAAGGAAGAAATATCAGCATGTGGTTTCAATCTTTATGTCCTATGCTTTGGCAGTGTGTATCCACAGCTTCCAAGAAAGGACTTCTACTACATAACCTCAGGTAGCTTCAAAGGCTGATAAAATTTTCCTTTGTTTCATATGGGGACTACAGAGCATTGTCAGCTATTCTTAGACATGTACAGCATTTTCTCTCCTTTTATCTTATAAAAACAGAAATCTTACTGGACTATCTTATGACAATGATTAACTGCAGAAATCCCAAGAGAGAAGCAGAGTCGGTCTGTCCTGCAGCAGTGCTGATTTAGACAGCAGTCCAAATCCAAACTTTGAGTGCTGCACTTCATGGGGGCTACACATCACTATTATTAATGCATCGATTACTAAACACACTGTAGGACAAGACTGAGAATCCTGCTGCCTCCAATTTTGTGGCATAATTGTGTGGCATTTTGGGATATTCTGTCAGATCGAGTAGTGAACTGGATAATTCTTCTGCTGGCCTGATGCTGTAACTGGGTATGTGCCTTGGGTCGTACAACACCCACCAGGGAGTAGCAGGGAGTGAAACTAAACAAAACTACAGTGCAATGAAGACAATCAAAACTTTCAAAGCAGGAGCTGTAGATGCTCAGCTCTTCACAGAATGAAATCAGTTGTAACAGCTGCCTTCCCAAGCAGGACCAGAGCACTCTGGTGCAGGGCAGGGTGACCTGGCTCGCTCGGTGGGACACGGGGTGCTTGTAACAAAGCTGATAGCACTGATGGCTAACGCAGTCACATTTTGGTTCTTTTTCATTTTGTTGGGGTGAACTGTCAGGCTGCCTGGTATCAGGAGCCCATGGAAGCCCAGGCTTCCTGCAGGTCCAATGCTTACATTTATTTGAAGCAAGCATTGATATATTTAACAATTCATTACATGAAAGAATTGTTTTGGGTCTTGGTTTTGTTTTTTTCTTTTTCTTTTTTTTTTTTTATTTGTTTGTTTTGACTTGCCTGTTTATCTGTAAGTGCATTAAAACAATAGCCCTGCAGCAGTGGGTGCTCACAGTAGGCATCTTTTCTGGAGAAAATACGACTCACATTACCTATGCTTTAATAGGACAGAAGAAGGACTTAACCATCTTTTCCTATCACGGCACAGACCAGGCATGTAACATTTCTTTTTCTTTAAAGATATCTGGTGGTATTACCAGTAGTATCACTCTCAAAGAACTACTGAAAATGATTCATTTTCCTTTGGTTATGCCAGACCTTGTGAAGAGCCATACATTATTTCTTCCATGTTCTGGTTCTATCACTTGCTGGTTTCAAGAAAATGCAAAAGAACTCTTTCCTAGGTTGTTCATATGACCTGCAAACATTTCTTAATAGATTATTTCGTTTTCAGTTAAAAGGCATATTTGCTAACATTAGCTACTTTGCAACTAAAACAGTTCTGCTCCTTTTGCAGCTCTTTTTAAAGAGTTACAGAATTCAAAACATTCATCTTTCTAATGGACTGGGCAGTGCTGAAAGATGGAGCAGGCATCTACCACCTTCAGAAAGGTCTAATTTTCTTTCAGAAAGTGGCTTGATAGCTTTATTCTTACCTAATATTATATGTGATCATACCACTACAGGAGAGGCAGCAGTATGACTGAATGCTACTGGACCAGAGATGAAGAACAGCTGACTGAGGCTGGCTCTGAGCAAAGCAGAAATGAGGTGCTGATGGTCAGACAGAAGTACTTTGAAGAAAGAGTGTGTGGCCTCTTTGCAGCATCCTGCTGCTGAGGGCACAGAATTTCAGTCAATTCCTGAATAATTCACCGCAAGGTCTCACAAAATAGCACCTGGAGCAACGGTATTTCCTGCTACTGGTTGGCTTGGAAACTGTGCCATGTTGGTGGATGATGATGTAGCTTTGGTTGTTATCTGTATTACTGACAGGCAATATATGTAGGTATGAAACAAAAGGAAATGCCAATTTGCACACAGTATTGCAAATATCTTCTGAGCTACCATGCTGTCCCCACTTTTCATGCTCTTTTCAGAAAATACTGAATCATATACAAGGTCTTGTGTCACACCTCCAAAATACTCAATTCCAGTGAATGGCAAGGTTTGCCTTGATTCAGTTAAATTGAAGTATGACTGAAGTGTTGCCCCTGCCCCAAACATCACAGCACTTTCAAGTGTGACGATGCTTTTCACTTGGGCTGGCTGCCTTGGCAGGGAATAAACACTGGTTCCTGGTCAAGATACTTGAACACATCAGCTGGTAACATGACTGCTCGAGATTGCAAACACAGGCTCACTTGACCAAAGTGCCAGAAATTCTCCATGAGCTTCTACAGCTGCTAGTGGGCACCCACAGAGGCACAGTAAGCTGTATAAGCCTGGTTAACTTCACCATAAAGAGACATACTATAAAAGCCCGATGCTGAGACTTGCAAGAGCTAAGATTACACTAACAATACTAAAAAATAATTAGAGATTATGGATTTTGTGGCAAATAAAGAACTGGGAAATGGCCACTGAAGTGGCATTCCACAACAGGGACTTGCATGTAAACCTGTGAAGCTCCTCTTCATACTGAAATTAGCAAACTAATGAAAAGGAACAGCAGTACTTTTTTCCTACTTAATAAAAAGAAAACCAACCAACCACCTCCCCAAAAAAGGCAAATCTGGGGACTTTGGCAGTGTCAGCTTGAATCTGGATCCCACGCTGTCGCAATGCAAAATCCCTGAGACAATGACCCCAGGCTCAAACCCACACATTGTGCAGGGACTCATTTCAACATTAACGTCTGTAAGGTATTGTCTTCTCCTAGGACTTTAAACTTAGAAAGCTGCAAAATTTTCAGTTTCAATGTTTCTGTGATAATGGAAAAGCCCTTCCTAGTCCTGGGATGAAGCTTCAGGAGTATATTGGCAGTCTAAGGCAACTCAGCAGCTCCAGCTCTCCATCTTTACGCTCTCACAAGAGTTGTCTGAAAGGTGCAGAGCTTGGCCGAGGTGGGTGGATTGTCAAGAGTATGGCAAAAAGCACATCCCTGCCAGAAGGAAACCCTGCCAGTCTCCGAGTCACTAAAAACAGAAGTGTTACAGCTCCTCAGAGAAAAGGTGCCAGAAAGTTCTACCAAGGGCAACCCACCCACACAGTTTCCTGCATCTTCATTTTTTTGGAATCAGCCGACCCATTCTGGTGGAAACTTTCTATGTGAAAAGGTAAAACAGGCCAGCTCCGAGCAAACACCCAGTCTGTTTGAGAGAAAACATGCAGAAAACAGGGTCTTATGACAACTGTAAGGTCATGAATGATAGGCACAAAATTCTACTTTCCCCTCCACAATCTTCTTCCAGCAGTTTAAAAAGACAAAAACATCCAACTTGACTGATTTGGAAACTGAAACTTGTATTTTTTTTAACATATATCACCCAGGTTTCCCCCTGTTCTTCACACCTACTTTGAAGAAGGATACTTAGCCTCTTTGCCCTCATTTTGATTTCTGCTGAAATGAACAGATTTACACCACGACACAGATAACTGTACCGCTTTTCCAATATGGCCACAAATTTGTTAGAGTCCAGCAGAGACCACCAATGTCTTTGGTATATCAGAAGCTAGCAAACACCTCCCTGGTAGAATGACTTAATTTCCAGTTGAATGGAGTCAAGTCAGTCAGTTTGACTTGTCAGCTCCCGTTGTCATAACTATCAGAAGATAGAAAAGGAGTCACAGGACATGCATCGGGGCATGTGCAAGAGCTATGCTGAGGTTTCAATGGGCCTGGGGCACACTTCTACGTGCATAAACTGAAGCTTTTCGGTTTACTTTTACAGAGAAAGTTCTTGGGAAAGACAGCCCTGTTGTCATGCATTTGATGCACTGTGCAGCCATTAATTTCCCAGGAAGACATTCACTATCAGGAGTATTTTCTGTGTTTCAGTGGAAAAAAAAAAAAAAAAACAACTTATTAAAACAGAGTTGAAGTAAATGATTTTAAAAACGCACACAGTGTAGATACCATAAATTATGAGGCACGTGTGACAGCAGAGCTTTGGAAAGAATATTTGTTTCATATAATAATTCCTGGTAAGAATGAGAGGGAAATACCAAGCTGTATTTAACTGCAGCCAGTTGGGTGCTCTGCTACATCACCAGTAAGGCAGTGAAGCACCTTCCTTCCCATCAGAGGGCAGTAGGTGCCTGCGAGTGGTGCCATTTCCCTGTATGGGAGCTCTAACGCTACCTGATAAAGCTGCTTTCTAAGCAAAGTAATTGTGGCTTTGGTTTAATGATCATCATTTGTAAAATCTTTACACAAATAATTTTCAGAATGTCCGACTTCGTGCTGTTTCTGTTGTATTCAAAGCTATATTTTTTATGATCTGCACAATGATGAAGCACAACAGCAGCCTCCTTAGATGATGCCATGGACTGACTCACAATAATGTAACTCAGAAATCCGGTCCACCCTTTTCAACTCTAGCAAATTATCATGTAATAGAAGATGATCTGGTGGATTTATTAAAGTTAAAATGATGTGTGTTCTTAAAGAGTTCTTTTGGGAAGATGCACAGATCCATGTTTTTCACTATAACATTTTAGAGATGCAGTAGGAGTAAGCAAATCTAAGGCATGAAAAACATCTTTATGCTCAGTGTTAAAATAGTATCGTGCTCCAATTAAGTTAAATAGTTTATTTAGATCAGTTGCTGCAAATTGTAAAACCAGCTCTGCAGTGATCTGAAACAAGCCATCTGCATAAAAAGGAAGGGGGGCAGAGGGAGCAGCAATACCTCTTCCACAGAAGGTCCCCATCCAGCCAGCGCTGCAAGTACAGGCTCCGCTCACGTGGTCGCAGACAGCTCCATTCTGGCACTGGCAGCTGTGCTCACAGTTCAGGCCAAAGCTTCCCTCGGGGCATCCTGCAGTGGGGAATCAAAACCAGATGACGGGTTAATTCTGGAGCAGACCAGGGATCAGCGGGGAATTTTTACATACATGGGAATTCTTACTGTTGGCAAAAGAAGAATCGAGGTGTAGAGGTAATGCCCTAAAACTGATACCACTAAACATTCTCCTTGGGGTCCAGGTAAGTTGGGCTGTTTTTGTTGAAGTCTATTTTAGGAAAATGTCATGGTGTTGAAAGATTAAATTCTGCACAGGAAAGTAATATCTTGTGATAGTTGCAAAGCCTGCAACTCCACACTATCTGCTTGATGACACTTTACACACAGGTCTAGCACTGCTGACTTGCACATGTCCTCTGGGACATCCACAGCCAGGAGGGAGAAAGCTCCCAGCTTCAATGCCTCCTTTTGAGGCCCTGTCCTCTGTTTTCCTGCAAATCCTCATTCCCCAGAAAGCTGGAGAAAATACGAAATGTGGTGGTCTCCTTCAGAAAGCTCCAAACTGAAAGCTGCATAATTCACTTTCAGGCTCTGCTTTGAAAAACTCAGCTGAACACATTACATTTGGGGGACAGATTAACAATTACATTTCCACAGCAGTTAATTTTAGGAGTTTAAAAAGATTTGCATGGTTCTCGCTATCTGAAGAAAGAAAACAACATTTGAGAATGAAAATAATTTCTTCCTGGATTATAGGAAAATCAATTAAGAATAAGGCCAGTTGGCTAATTGACATTAGATATTTTGGACAAGCTGAAATGTAGAGATATGCTTAGGCTAAACACGATATTACATGGCCTCCATTCAAGTTTGAAGGTCTCGTGAACTTCCCTCTAGATAAGCTATGGAGATTATTGCCAGATCTCTTTAAAAAAGTGTAGGATTTTAGCAATTATACCAACAAAGTGATTTTCATGCAATCTGGAAAGAATCACAGAGAACAGAAAACAGTGAGGATCCTCAAAGACACCTCTCTGTCTGGAATACAGCAGTGTGTTTGGTGCTGCCTCTTTGGTGCCGTAGGTGGACAAGGAGAAAAGCCAGTGCAAATTTGGTCATTCTTGCAGGTTAGTGACTCTCTACTAACTGGAGCCATCCCCTGGGTCTCTTACAGAGGCTATACATTGGCATGGGGAACAGAAGGGTATCGAGGTACCTTAAGTATTTCTTTGCTTTCACTCATCTGTGTCAGAAATTGGGATATTGTTTAAATGTGGACTTTCTTAAATATATGTGCACTTAGTAGGTGAAATTAAGCCCCAGAGTTGAATCGGTGCAATTCCATTTGCATCATCTCCTATTCCCAAAGCTGCAGAGCATTATGCATCATGCCTCCTACACTGGTTTAACGAGTAAATTTGTAGAAGTATACTTGTGCCTTGAAAGCTTGATCCTCCTCAGTGTTTACTTTTCACTTGAAATTCCAAAGTCCAGGGGATCTATATAAGGAAGACAGTATTCCAGTGCAGTAACAGGCGTGGGGCTGTCAGCTGAGCTTGCTTCAAACCTATGGTGTCTGGCCTGGAGCCGAGGCTTTCAAGGTGATGGCAATGGGTCAGTACATCTCACAAATGATTTCACAGTCCACATCACAGAGAATCTGCCCTCTGCTCAAGCAGACTCAGGCGGCTGCGCTGCGTGCCCAGAAACATTCCCAGCTCCGAAGAACCTGAGCTGACTGCAAAGCTGAAAGGAGAAAGAGCCCGACCTGCGGCAAGGGCCCGGGCACACCTCAGGAGCAGGGGAGCTCTCAAATGATAATACAGACCTCACCTCCAGGGCAGCATAAAATGCTTACGGAAGAATTATGGCTTTCATAATCTTGCACACACACATATATGTATGTATTATATATATATATATATATATACACATAAATACATAATTAAAGTGGGGTAAAATGCAGACTGAAGAAAACAGCAAACCTACAGGGGGAACATTAGGGGTTGCCAAAAGTCTTGTCAGAAGCAATGGCTTCAGTGATTGCCTTGCCTATGTCAGAGAAGACGAAGACCAGCTATTTGGCTACCTCCTATCTGCAGAGATGCCATTTTGAGAGAGGTCAAGAGAGAAAGATAAGTGGAGCTGGCAGCTCTTCCTCTAGGAGCTTGTCTTCCCATAACTGCCCTTCCATTCCCTCTGTGCCAACAGCAACAAGAGCCATAAGAGCAACTTTCCAGGGTTTTTGTCTTAGGTCACCGTTCCAGATTAATTGTTTTGACATTTCTGTGTGACACCAGCAGTTAATTCTGCCTACACTACTGAGACTCTGGTAACTGGATCTGTGCTACTGTAAGATTCTTAAACTAACAGATAAAATCTTTATTTTATTCAATAAAAACAACAACAACTACAGCAATAACAACAACAATAAAATAGCTTAACTATGCAACTTACTGCCACAAGATGAACTGGATACCAAATGTTTGCATGGAATCAAAAAGGAAATAGGCACATTAATTGGAAAAAATACCAAGTTGTATTAAATATAGAGATATTGCTTCTGTTTCAAGAAGCTCCCAAGTGACAAATTGCTGAAACCTGGGAAAACATCAGAAATTCTCTATATGTCTGTTTTTATCCTCTTAAGGAAACTGCTATTGACCTCTGCTAGACACAGATTAGTGGAGATCATGGGTCGCTGGTAAGTCCATTGGACATTTTTGCTGTTACTAAACAGAGGACCATAAACCTTCCTGATCTTGCTTCTGTTATGTACATGTTAAGCATTTCTATATGCCTGGTTTTAAAGAGGATTTATGAAGACGTGCATATCTAAAACTGGATAAATATAACTGATATAGAAAATTTTATGCTACAAGCCAAACATACATCAATCTTATGACTCACATGAGGTCTTAACATTCAAAATAGCCATTTAGGCCTGAAAATAAATTTTCTGGAATCCAAATTAGTGAAAGTATCTAACCCCGATGAAACCCGAGATCCCTGCAATGCGAGCTCTCGGCGGTGTGGAGGCCAAGTAGCCGCGGGTCTTCCTGAAGGCAGTTACAAGGAAAAACAATTTCCGCTCCTTGGTTTTGCAAATTCCTCGTGTTGACAAAGTTGCAACTCACTCTGTTCGCAGTGTTTCCCAGTGAATCCTGGCTCACAAAAACAAGATCCGGTGATGGGATCGCAGCTACCATCACTGTTATTGCAGACACAGGTGTTTTCACAGCGCTGTCCCCAATGGCCACTATTGCAGGCTGAAACACAAAACAGTATTTACATTGAGAATGAACTTTGAGCTTGGCTGATGAATTATTTTACATCCAAATAAAAGACTAGAAAAGATGCAGAATAGCCCTTTAACATACAGGCACTCTGGACTAGACTCTCAGCTGCAGCAAGTGGTACAAATTCATAGAAATAAATACAATTTTGCTCATTTATCCAGCTGAAAGTAGGGGTCCATAGACAGATATTACAGTAGCTATATAAAACTATTCATTCATAGTCAGTCCGTACCAATCACAGTCACAGAGACTTTCACAGTAATAAAATATCAACTAGTAACCGACTTAGCAAAAATCTTAATAGTCAGAATTAGCAGGTGGCTACAACAAGCATCCAAATTGAATAAAAGATCACTTCTTATTATTAATTAGCCATCTGCAGAAAATACAAATGGACAAGGCAGCTTCTTCACCTCCCAAAGGCTGGATGCCTTTCTGCACAAGATGCTTTTGTCAAACAGAGGGAAATAGACTCAGCAGAAGCATAACTGGATAAGATTGGATGTCCTGCGTTAGACAGGGATTCAGACTTCAAATAATCTAATAGCTGACTTTCTGGCCTTGAAATGACAGAAGAAAATGGGAGCTTCAGATGTGTACTGTCTCTGAAAATCAATCCTCTTTCAGGTGTGCAAGAAAGGTTTAAGTGCCTGGTGTTAGGACACTTGCATTTGATTTTTGGCAAGTCAGATAAGGCTTACTCACTTTCGTGCAGAGAAATATTTTTATTTTAGTACAAACTGTTTATTAGAGGGGAGGAGGGCAGGGACAGGCAAAGTCCTAAAAGGGAAAAATAAGCCTTTTTTCACTCTCCTGCAAATGTGTATTTTGTCTTTCTACCCCTATATGAGTACCTGAATGTTTCTGAAATTAAACAAAACAACAACAACCAAAAAATCAAAATAAACAAGAAAAAACTACATATTTGAGAATTTACAGGGAAAGGGAAAAAAGAAAATTCAGCTGATGTTTGCAAATCACCCTGAAACATTCGTTCCCTACCAGCACTGTTCTGACAGTGGCTGCTGGAAAAGAAAAGCACCCCTTGTTTTAAGACAAGAATTGCTAAAACTGAAAACATGACTAAAAATCATGTAACATGATTATGACAGCGTACCACAGCCACTCCTTTCCTTTCTTGTAAGGATAATGATGAATGTGTCAATTAGGGCAAAAAAAAAAAGGTTTTGGAGCTGTGCATCTGTTTCCTGCCCAGTCTGCAATAGCTGAAGAGCTGCCTTACTGAGACGTCTCTGCAAAACAACTTTTGTCATAGCTTTTCCCATATAGAAATAAAAGCCTTTCTCCACCATGGTCACGTAATTCTTTAGATAGCCTAAGCATTTATGGAAACTATCGAAATGGCTCTACACATTTCTGACTGGTTTGACTCTTAAAATACAAATATTGGTGGAAGCTCCAGATTCTCCCAGAATTTTCTTCAGTACCAAGCCTGAGAAGCCAGGTCCAAAACTTACTTCTGTCAACACTCACAATTAATTTGTATGATTTTATGTGTTCAAGACCAAGTTCAGGAAGAGGTTTGTATTCTGTTGGCTTTCTGCGAGAAAGATTGTAACAAATCAAGCTGAAAAGATGTAACAGGAGGAAAATGAATGAATTAAACAGGATGGGTTAACATTTATATGGTGCTATGCAAAAAGGGCAAATCTGGGCTCTTACACTGCCATCAATATGGAGAGCAATGCAAGTCAACAGAGGGATGCTCTTCTCTTCCAGAGAACAGAACTTCTCCCAGCATTTACATTCACAAGTTAGGGAGTGACCTTAAGACACAAGACTGTACATGTCACTCACTTGTTGAATAAATCTCCCCAAAACAAAATGGAAAATTGAGAATTAATCTTGAAACTAATATGTGCTGAAAATAAAAAACAAAACTGTCAGTCAAAATGCTGACGGGACAGATGGTACTGGGCAAAGGGATCCACCGTATTGAAATAAGAGCTTATATCAATACTTTGCACTTCATCAGCCATCTATTTCAAAACTTTGAACCTAGATAATTAAGGATTATAACCACCCAGGCTGTGCAAACCCCCAAACACACCATTTCAGAAGCAATAAGATTAGCAAAAGTATATTAAAAAGAAAACTGTAAGAGGCTAAGAACAAACAGAGCTAGTTCTTACAGTTTCAGATAAGTCCCTGGGAGCCACCGTTTGCCATGGATAGCGAACACGTGTTTGACTTACGGTGTCTGCAGTCGTGGCCAGTCCAGCCAGGGGGACACGTGCACTCCCCAGTAACGTGGTGACACAGCGCGTTGCTGCTACAGCCGCATGACAACAGGCAATTTTGTCCATAGTAGCCATCGGGGCAGGCTGAAAGCAGATGAGCAGACTGCAATTTCACCTAGACAATAACTCAGGCACAGACTGATCTTTTCAAACAAGACAGCAACAGCTTGTCCTCTAAAACGTGCATTAGCTGAATCCAGAAATCAAAATGGTAAAATGAAAGAAACATCTGCAATTTGTATACTAGGTGGCTAGGGCTGAATCCTGTAAAGCGGAACAGCTGGAGTGGCTTTTGGGTACTTCTGCCCATCAGTACCAGTCAGAGAAGGAAAACTCCTCAAAAGCATTGGCCGATTTTGTGATGAACCAGGAGAAAACATGCCAGGACTGAGGTCTGCATGAAGCACACTGTCCTGAGAGCCTGGCTGTACTGCCAGCACAACAGCCATCCTCAAGCAGCCTTTAATACACATCAGCTGGGGAAGGAGCCATGCCACAGCAGCACAGACCAGTGGCTTGAGTATACTCTCAGGGTCTCCGGTGGATCTGCACGGACAGCACTGATGTTACTCTTTCGTCCTCACTATTTAATCCAGAGTTACCTCAATCAAGCAGCATTGCTGTCAGCGTAATCCTTGAGTGAAGCCATAGAGGCCACTTGGTCAGCACCTCTTGCCAAGCAACCAGGACTACAATGCAAGTATTATAGCTATTAAATAGTGTATTTCTAAGTAAATATCGCTTTAAATCGGGCCTAATGATAACATCAATTTGGGGTGCAGTTTAGCTTGTCATTTGCATTTATCTGTTAGTTCCTTCTGTCTGGCAAACATGGTCAAACCCGACCTGGGGAACTCCTCAAGCCGCAGGGTACTTTGTCTTGGATCAGCATGCCTAATGGGACAAACATCTCGCAAAACAGCAAGAAGATAAACTTCAAGGCATAAGCTGAACTGTCACACTGACTTTCTATTCACAGAGCAGGCTGACACAAGCACTTACGCGTGGAGCAGCCTGCCCCGGTGTAGCCTGGGGGACAGTCGCAGGCTCCGGTTTCCCTGTTGCACCGTCCCCCATCGGCACAGGGCTCGCACAGGGACTGGCAGCCTGAGCCCCACCGACCATCGGGGCAATCTAGCAAAACAAGCACACGAGATACCCACACTGCTATTTGCTGTTTCAAGGCAATTGTGGATTTCTGCTGATTTCAAAAACAATAAAAATAATAGTAAAACAATGCTAGATAACGTAGTGTTGTATTATCTTTGTAGACTGACAGTGCTTTCACAGGAAATCTTCTGAAAGAGTCAATGTGATCCCATACTGCAGCACACAAGAATACATCTAAAGACAGACACAAAAGCTCTCTTCCAGCTTCCATCGCTGTGTGTCTGTTCTTTGTTTTGGTTTCTGATACAGTAACATTGGGAACATTTGGATATATCTGAAAAATGAATTACTCTACTCAGCAAAGGAAAAACAGGACAGATTCAGGAGAAGAGGGCTGCTTTTGTATTTTTGCTGGGCTGAGTGGTGGACAGGACAGTCATACTTTGAAGAGCTGCGTTTGTAGCATCCCACCTAGCTGTGTTATTAGCACCCTGTTTCCCCCCTGTGGTGGAAGCAGAGGGGCTGGAGGTGAGGTGCAGCCCAGGTCTCACAGCCAGCTCCACCTCCCATGCCAGGTTCCTGCTGCCTGGAGCAGGGAGCCCCAGCCTGGGGCTGTGCCGCAGCCAACACTCTGCAAGTGGCAGAGGGGCACCCTCTGGCCCCTTGGTAGTTCAGTGTCCCTGAGACCTCCTTCACCCCTTTACTTAATTTCCCACAATAGTGCACTCCCTTTTATTTCCTTCATCTGTTCCAGGTCCTTCACTTGCTGGTTCCACACCTGGAACACATGACCTCCAGAGGTCCCTTCCAACCTAAACCATTCTTTGATTCTGTGACTTGTCTTTGGGCAAGGCCCTTCAAGAGCTTCTAGGGCACATTGTGTGCACACAGCAGTGTGGTCCCAGCTCTGCTTTTGGACCCAGAGCTGCTGCAGTGCTCCGACATCTCTGCCCAGCTTGCATAAACCCAGCCCAGCATACATATCACTGTTATTAATTGGAGCAGACAGATAGGACAGGATAACTGCATTGTGCTCCCTCTTTAAAAGTAAACCCACACGGCTGATATCAGATATTCTGCACCAAGACTTATCCTTTACCTGTTCTGCAAATGAAGCATATTGCATTGCAGCAGTTTTGGTGGGAAACAGAATAATTCAGCTTCTTACCCTGTCTGCCAAAGCAAAACGCTCACTACCCTAGCCCAACATCGAACACACCTTCCTCACAGGTAGCACCAGTTTTCCCAGCTGGGCAAATACACTGCCCGGTCTTTGGGTCGCACATTGCTCCTCCACAGCTGCAGCTCTGCCCACAGTTCACCCCGAAGCTCCCAGGCTGACAAGCTGTTCAAAGGAAACCCAAAAAGATGATTAATACAACTAAGCATTTAGAAGATATTAGGAGCCACCATCAACAGCAATTTGAAACTGAGCAGTGCTGGCACAAAGTGATCTATGTTAGCATCAGTGTCTCATACCAGCAGCAAATGTACCCTTTTATCTGCAACTTCTGCATCTGAACATAAGGTTCACGGGTAAGCTTTCCCATCCAGTGTGTACCTCCCGGGGAAACATGCAGTGAGTACCTACATAAATGGCATTTTTCTCCATAAAAACCAGGTGGGCATGGATCCTTGCAGGCTCCTGTCTCATGATCGCACAAAACACCGGTAGAACAGTTGCACCTCAGTTTGCAACCAGCCCCATAAAAGCCGGGCGTGCACTCTGGAAAATGCAAGTAAATGCAGAACATGTATAAGAAAAAGGAAGAACTGAGGAAACTGAACAGAAGTCAGGAAAAAAAAATAGTAGAAATTTACAGAAAAATCTATTATAACACATATTTCAGAGGAGCTGATAATGAAGTGTAAATAATTATTAAACACATGCATGGACATTTCAGAGAGGTTACTGCTTAATTACAACCCAGAAACAGACTGGCAGAGTACTTAAGGCTAGATTCAATTACTGAGCCATTACAGAATTACTCTTCTTATCTGTTTATACCTTCTGCTGTTCTCTGCCTTTGTGCAAAGCCAGTGCTGGGTGAGAGGTGCTCTCCCCAAGAATTTAGCAGACCACAAAGAACGCTGAAGATATTAAATATCATCACTACTATTCTCCACCAAACCCCCCAGAACCAGTGTCATAAATCCAACACGTTACTGCGTGCCCGGAGAGGAATCTGAAGGGAGAATCTTTATTGCATTACTCCATTACTGTCTACAGAGACACGCAAACAAGAATGCAGAACACAATTCTCTCTGAACTACCCCAAAAACTACAAAGAATAAGTTGAATTCAAAGATCTGCAAATCTGAGGAAAAGTGGCATTACTGAAACCACTTACAAATGAGCCTGCTGGCATAAAACACAGTTTTTGCCACTTATTTACTGTCTGCATGAAAAAAAAGAAAGGGAAGTGGAAACTCCCACAATCTTCATTATTTAGGGTTGTAATAGAATTTGGTTTCTAGATTTTTGTTGTCATTTGATCAGGTTAAAAATGCAACATTCTTATACTGTATTCCCATTGATGTCCCTGCAAGCTCTGTGGTAGCAGGCATTTGCAGAGTTTGCAGTATGAAAAATCAGAGACAAAATGATTAGCAAAATATGAATATATTAGTAGCAGCAGCAGCGCAAGAAAGCACATGGGAGGAGGAATGAGAAATACCACTAGGACAAAGGAATAAACAGACAAGGAGAATGTGGCTTTCTGTTATACCTTTCTGACACTTTTTGCCCTGATAGCCAGGCTTGCAGGCACAAGTCCCATTCCTTGCACTGCATTCCAGAGTGTGCTCCTTCACGCACTGACACTCCTCCGAGCAGCCAGCTCCGAAGGCCCACCTGGGACAGGCTGCAGCCAGATTAAAAGGAATCATTAGGTCTGTAATTATGCATGAGTTATTTGAAATCGTACACTTCTGCAGAATGCAACTGCTGCAAAAAACAAAACGTTCATTTTACTTTCAGCAAATACATCAACGTTCCTATGACAGTGCCTATTAATATGTGGGTGGGTAAAATAGAGTTTACATGGTTCCTATATGAAGTGATTCATTCCGTTCAAGCAGTATGTGCTGAATGCAAGAACGAGACATGTTTCAAAACAAACTTAGTTAAGTTTCTGAATGAAAAATATTTGGATACAGTCCAAGACAAAAGCTTTCATGAGAAAAAAAAATCAAACACCTATTTTTCAATCTTGCATAGATTTTCCAAACAAAAACTGTAAGTGCAAAGAAACTCAACTGCCTATTTCATAACATTTTTAAGTTTTGATCTGTTTTATTCTCATTTCACATTTGGTTGTATTCACGAGCGTGCTTGTGTACTGTGAGCATTAACATTCAGATATATTCCCACTTCAGGGACAAAACCTAGAGGTCTCAGGAAATCCATGCAGGGAGGAAGACTCACTTAGACACAAATTTAGAGAAAAACCTAATTTTGTATGCTTATCACTTTTAATTTACCATAGGGTAGACAGTGAAATTATCAGACTTGAGCCTCATCAACAGCCCTAACTTTAACCTGCTCAACCCAATCCAACTATAGCCCTCACGTTTACGCATTAACAAATCTCAGTCCTTATGGCAAGGATTAATTGCTACAAGAGAAGATGAACGGAGTTTCTGGGGCTTCCCAGAGTGTGTGGGAAGTCCTCTCCTCTATCCCGCTGTCCCCAGCTCATCACAGAGCTTGCAAGCTGTGCCAGACCCCAGCACGAACTCTGCTGCTAAAGCCATCTGAGCAAGGCTGGTCCTGAAGCCTCACTCATTGTATACGCCCCAGGGAATCTTTCTAAGACTGTTACGTTATGCACGTGTAAATAAACAGATCAGAAAAGTTACTGGGACTTACTGAGGTGGCAGAAGCGCCCGTACAGCCCGGGGTCACACAGGCAGGCTCCATACAGCCTGTGGCAATAGCCGCTGTTGGCACAGTTGCACTGCTTGTTGCAGTTCTTCCCGAAGAGTCCTTTGGGACATCCTTTGGAGTGCACAAACACAGCAATGCATCAGTTGTTAAGTATTAAAATGGACACCAAATTAGCTCTCTTTTAGTGGGAGCTGCAGAAAACACCGTGCTTTGTTGCTGGCCTGAGGCTGAGCCTCTGCACAGCCCATCTTTGCAAAGCCCTTGCTTTCCTTCATCCATCGTCTTGCCTCTTATTTAAACAAAAATCACTCATGGCACTCCACAGGGCTGTATTATGTCTTGCACAATGGAGGCGATTCTCATTTGGGCCCCTAAGATTTACCACACACAATTACAGCTAGAAAGAAACGAGGGGAGTTGGTAAGGTTTCAGGTTCACGCTACACCCAGCAAGATGACAGAAATCATACCGTCTTCACAAAATGTCCCCTGGATTCCTGGCGGGCAGCGACACTGCCCTGTGACAGGGTCACAGGAGCCTCCATTCTGGCACGTACAAATGCCGGCACAGCCGTCACCGTACGTCCCGTGGGAGCAAGCTGCGGGGAGAGCAGAGAAGATGAATGGGCCACGACATCCTGCCCCTGTGCTTGACACGAAGCAAAATGAGACCCCAGACATCAAAACTGGGCAGTGAAACAGTCCCTATAGTCAAGCGGGCTCCAAACAACGTCATAGCTTTTCTGTATAAAGTAATAAACATTCACCTAATATTTACTAGATAATTTTAAAATGACACTTGAAGTAAGCCAGCCTAGTTAAGTGAAGGAATTTGTAACATATCCACATTCTCCCCTGCATATGCTTCACAGAATGCATGGGGCTCAAAAATCACTGCTTAGGAAGTACAAGGCATGAAAATCAGAACACAGTTTTGCACATTTGGAGATAAATATTTTAAACATCTTTTTTTTTTCCCCCCTCCCAAATACTATTATAAAAATACATTTTTCTAACATAGTCTACAAAATTCCACAGCTGACCGTGCACAGAAGTGGATCCACAACAGCACATGACTCTTTCCTAAAGCTCTGATTACTCCAGTGCAAAAAAAATGTGAAATACAGCATTGCTCCACTGTTTGCAGCTTGAGGTAGCTGAGTAAATACAGTTGCTGGAGTCATCAGACTTAACTGACATTTTATCAATGTACATTAAGAAATTTGACATTTCACATCAATTTCCATTTGATTTCTATGGTGTATTATTGTAGAAATTTAGTTCCAGTTTTCTCAACTGCTTAGCTTACCCTAAACCCACAAACTATGCTGTATTTTACGAAAGCAAGAGAAAAGAATGAAAGCCATCACATATGGCTACTTCCTACAGATTATATATCCTATTTATCATTGTCAATGCCTACTTCATCGGACTGCAGCTTCGGCTTAGTAATGCAGTTCCATTACTCTGCGTTCTTTAAAAGCCAAAGGCAAATTCCAGAACATTACATGCACGGATATCTAGTGTAAATATAGAGCAAAAATGTTATTATTATTTCTGAAGTGAACCGAAGAATTTCAATCCTGTCTCGAAATTTTTATAATCTATGCTGAACCACTAGAGTACCATGAATATAAGTAAAAACATTCTAACATGACAGCCTGAATTTTGTTAGGTAGACTAGAAATTATCATTTTAATCCTCTTCCTTCCTATTCCCTCAGCTGTGCCTACTGTTTACAAATCAAACCTCGACTGGTCTCCAAAAATAACTATGGACAGACTGCTGATTTCAATCATTTGCTGGTTTTTTTGTTTTTTTTTTTTGTCTTTGTGACTATGTCTCCTAAACAAACTAGATGGTGATTAACCTGAGGACCGCTGTCTATTGATGCTAAGTAATAATTCTTTGTCGTCTCTTTGCCTCATCAGTGACAGAGAAGACTTCCCAAATACCAAGGGCCACCACACCATACAGAAGGAAACAGAGCGACCCATCTCAGACACGCGGGGAGACCTGTTCTGGGGAATCTCAGACAAGCAATAGACAACTTTTGGCAAACTGCAGATAAAGAACTGTGCATGGTACATCAAGCAGTCCCCACTCTGTCTTTCCAGTTGGTTTTGACACAGGCTTCTGAACCAGAAAGATCTTCCTCAGGAGGCAAGAATAAGAAGAGAAAAATACAATTTCCAATACTAAAAAGTAACCATCCCCAGAAAACTATGTTAATAATAAAAAGAATGCTAATAAACAAACAAACAAATAAATAAGTACAGGCCCAAGCTTACCAATACAATAAAAACAGGCAATGCCTTGGGATTCTATAAAGAAAAAACAAGTTTAGCATATACATCCACCCAGATTGTCACACCACCTGCCAGGACAGACTTCTGAAACTCAGCCGGGCAAGCTGTGGAGTGAAGCATGGCAGGCTTACTGCAGCACCTGGGCACTTCTCAGCAGCGAAGTGAACAGAAATGGGTACCAACATGAGCACTTAGAAAGAGGCACTGTACTGCACTGGATGGCAAAGACCTACCTCACTGTTTGAAGGTTTGTGTCATTTGTTGTAGCATCTTTTCAATTTATACTTAGCATGCCATACTATAGTAAAATTTTGATCTAGCAGTGAAACAGCTGCGCTCCTTCAAGAGCTTTTTGGATTAAAAGTACAACAGTTTATTCCTATTTCCTACTTCTCTGCAGTGTCACAGCACTAGGACAAAGTCCCTACCTTTCAAATGCTTTCAAATATACCGTACTCACTTTCGTTGCAGATAATGCCAGTCCACCCAGGTGAGCAAACACAGCCACTGTTCTCACTGTTACATCTGCCTCCGTTCATACAATCCTCACAGCTCAAGCTACAGTCGTTGCCAAAAGTGTTATCGAGGCAAACTGAAAGGAAAAAATATAGAAGAGTTAGTGAACACCCAGACAAAATACTTCTATAGGCTCTTACCTATTCTTCCAGATACACAAGTGCAAAAAGGAACATGCACAACATTGACAATCTGAAAAAAATCCTATTCAGGTTGTTAGCCTTCATGTTGGTAGCCTTGCAAATATCACCGAGTCATTCCAGAAGGTGGTCCCAAATGGAGATTCCCAAATTTTCCACTTCAAATTTTAGAGTCTGAATTAAAAGGAAAGCTGGGAGTTCAGCTGGAATTTACTCCTTTAAACGCTGTGATTCCCCATCAAAGAGCACTTAAAATTACTTTTTAAGATCAAACAGTTTGCCTTCAGAAAAAGTGAAATTGCACTAAAGCTTAATAAAATCATCTATAATTAAAAATATTTCCCAAGAGAGAGTCTCCTTTTGTCCTTGCTAGGCTCACCTTTTTCTTCTTTTATTGCAGTAGGTGTATGCTGCGCTGTTTAAGCATAGTCATTTTAACAGCATAGTTTGAACTATTCAAGGAAAACAAAGAATAATACACTTTTATCACTTCCTTGTTTCTTCAACAATATGAAAAATGGTAGTTCATGTAGAAAAACTAAGAAATATGAAAATGCATTTCTCCCTCACCATCTCTGCCCTCCTTGTCTCCCTTGCACACAAATACAAGCACACACAGGTGAACCCTCATCTTCTCTCTTTTGTGGGGACAAAGGCAGAGAAAAATAAGTGTTCCTCTTTGCTAAAACACCTCGGTGAAATGAAGATCCTATCCACCTGGTCAGTCTATTGCCTAGTAAGCTTTACAGATGTGGCTGTAGGCTTTTTGGAAGGGGATTTTGAAAAACACCTGAGAGCAAGCTGGCAGATTACTTCAGCTAACAGAAAGTCAGCAGGCTGGTTGCTTTTCACCAGCAGTTTTCAGTGTGAAGCCAGATTTCCTCCAGGTCTCAGCACCCAACTGTTCCTTCGTCTAAAACTGAACAAATGCCCAGGCTTTCAGAGACATTGAGAATCCCAGTGCTCCCACTTGGAACAGGTTGAAAATGCATACTTCAGGAGAAGAACACAAATTACCATTAAAAACTTCATGCTTCTACATTAGAAAGTCATTCAATCTATAGAAAATCATTAATTACTTGCACCAATTTATTGTTTAAAGCACTTTTAAAAAAAATAATATAGATTCCAGCACAAAAATACGTCTGAAAGTATAAGGAATAAATTAATATTTGACAGGTAGAAGAACTTACTGAACCATGAGGTTTCATTCTTCCATCACCTTTTCCTACAAACCATCACGTGCTGCAAATCCTCAGCTTTAGAAAAAATGCAGATGCTCAGCTGTGACTAATAATCCCCACATTTATGTGGTTAAACGTAAATAAAACATGCAAAAACTGGTCAATAAATATTTGATTGGGGTTTCTGTGCCTGATAATTTTGCCTGTGGTTATCTCATTTATCAGCTTCCCAATTGGTTATCAGTGTCTTTGAGTCCGGATGGATGCTATGTGATCTGGGCGGTCTAAACAGTTGTGTTCATAAAAATAAGTTAAATGTTGATTAAAGCTGAGACCAGCTCCTGATTTTTTGCCTGTAAGGCACAGTCCTCAGATGAGTAATTAGAGCTCATACAAAAATCATAGGACATATGTAACAAAATAAGAGATCTCATTCCTCCCTCGTGAGCCACCAGCACTCATCAGAAAGCAAGCACCGGGTTTGAACTCTTCAGTGGTGAAGTTTCCACATCCAGGTGGAAGCACTGATGCCATGGAAAGTCCAGGTGGGGTGCAAAACTTGAAGACACAGAGGACATGGTACTCTGCACCCAGTCCCATGGCTGTGTGTGTTTATGTGCTCCGTTTGCCTCATCTCTAAGTGGCTATGTCGCTGAGAACATGCCCAAAGCATCGAAAAGGCACCTGAATCTACAGAGGTAAATTGTGTTTCTATTTTTTATTTTTTTATTTTAAATTCACACACAAAAAAGGCAAATATCTTAAGCAAAACTCCAATTAGATTAAATGGGCTTGTAAGCAGCCCCCTACCCTCTTTCCTACCCCCTTTCCTTGCTTGGTGAGGAAAGTGCATTTCCTAAGGGATTGTTCTCAGCAGAGAAGCTTTGGCGGATTTTATGCATTGCAGTAAACTACACAATCCCCTTGCCTTGGTAAGCACAGGGTCTTTTTGTCTGCTGCCTCTGGGACTTTGTGCAGACACCCTGCTTTTCCAGCAAGTCTCCATCCCTTGCTTGCTGTGTTGCTCCCTCTATCTGCGCCTTGCTCGGCACCTCTCCCTCCCTCCGTCCCCACCAGACCGGGGAGCCTCCCCGTCCCCCAAAAACACCTCCCATGGCTGCAGGCCAAAGCATCCTCCCTGCTGCCAAGACAGATGGAGAGGGGACAGAATTAATGCTTGCCCCTGCACTTCTCCTGCTGGCCAGCCCCGCTTCACGCTCACCCCAAATTCTCTTTCCAAAACCATTTGCCCAGTTTGCTGCAATCGCTAAAAGCGCCGCTTGCTCACTCACCGACTCTGTGCACCAGCGTCAGCTCTCCTCGACGTTCCTCATCCTCCTGGGGGACCCCGACTTCATAGCGAAGGAGCTGGGGGGCACCTCTGAACTGCAGCCCCAGAGCCCCGGCGAACCCCGCCACCGCTTCCACCTCCATCACGTCCCCACCTAGTGCTGACACATGCACCCCATTAGGACCACGTCCCCAGTCTTCCCCCCCAGCAGCAGCCTCACATTTATGTCTTTTTGTTTGGATGCTGGTAGACTTTCCAGCTACACCCCTGTGCAGTCTGCATAGCAGTCGTAGCCAATTCATTTTCTGATTTGTATTTATAAACAGTTTCTGTTATCCAGAAGAGAAAAGGAGAAAAAAAAAAAATTGCCTTTCTTTTCTTCTGGAAGTAAACTCTGGACCTCAGGCAAGGCCATCTCTATTATTATGCCAAATTTTAAATAGAGAGTTTAATTTTCCTCACTTGAAGTTTGAGATTATTTATAGTTAATGAAAGTCATTACTCTAGCTCATCTGGGAGATGACAAATATAGAGCAAGGCCGGCTGTCCGTTTTCAAGAACTAAAATTTGAGTCTTAAAATGACAAGAAATCAGTTGGCTTGCTTTTTAGAGTTGGTTAAAATATTAAACTCTGCCCAAAGCTTAGCAGGGGCTAAAGTAGATTATAAAATTAAGTTGCTTGGCTAAACTCTGCTCTGGCTACACTGGCAGAAATCCAGAATCACGCCACTGACTGCAGTGGAAAACTTGCTTTGGTTCATCAAAGCAGAATCTGGCTACCTTTTTTTTCCACAGGATGTTAAACTTCATCAAATAGTGCAAGAAAACCGTCAAAACAGTATTTATTTCTGAAACACAAGATTTATGTTTTCAAACATGTCCAGGGGATTTAAGCGTTCACCTCTCAATCCCTAGCAAAGCCAATTGCTTGAGGATGAACTTGGGACCCATGTGTTACACATAGCTCTGCCTTGGCCACGTCTGACATGGCTCAAGTTGGGCTCCCAAAATCCCAGGATCTGTGAAAACCCCAGCTCTGAATTCACATTTGAGAAATACTTAATGGCCTCCAAGATGTAAAAATAACTCACCAATGCAGGAACGCCTGTTAACACCCAGCCTGTATCCCTCCTTGCACGCACATTCGTACGACCCCAGAGAATTAACACAGAAATGGTCGCAATTGCCGTTCTCAAGATGACATTCATCCACATCTAGAAAAACAGCCACAAATGCTGGTTAGGCACAAGTGCCTCTGCTTGGAGAGTGCTCTCTGTGCCTGGCTGCATCTGAGGAATTAATCTGGACAAAAGAAAACCCAATTTTCCTAGTACTTTGGGGCTCTCTGTTTCTCACTAGTATTGGAGATATTAAAACATGTCAGCACAACATGGAACAGATCATTTCACCTATGTTTTTGTCTCAAGTAAAAACAGCTGCGTTAAGCTGTTAAGCTCAGTTGATGCTTTGGATATTTTGAGGGCTCTCATTTTGCAGAAGTAGTCTTTAAAACACATCAATATAGGTGTGCAAGAGAGGAGGAAAAGTTCCTGACTCATCTCCCACAGCCCCACTCGTCCATGCTGGATGCTGGCTTATAGCTGTATTCCAGCATCACAAAGTGTAAATTTCATCTGTAAAACCTTATCAGACAAGCTGGCACATGGCTGCCCATTCTCTTATTAGGGAAATGGCTGCAAAGCCCTGGGATGAGCTTTGAGAGCACTTCTTCCCGCTGTCATGCTTGGTTGGACAAGAAAGCACTCACCGTCGCAGCCGCAGCCGTCGGCGTTGGGCTGGAAGCCTGCCTTGCAGGCACACTCGTAGCCACCCGCGTAGTTGATGCAGAACTGGGAGCAGCAGGACTCGCCGGTCTCGCACTCATCCAGCTCTGCAAGGACGGGGCAGCTCGTTCAGCCCCCAGGCACGGCCTGGGCTGCAGAGACCGTGCACCCCAGCGCCCAAATGCAAAGACACTGCCATGCACGCAGCAAATGGATAGCAGCTACTGAACAGCAATCCACGTTTAACTACTCGCACATTCATACATTCAACCTTATTCAACATCAGCAGTGAAACAAAGCTCTAATCGAACAGTGCATTTGCTGGAGGGGCAGACTGCAAGGTGCAATTGGAGCTTTTGATAACTGATAGCCCATTGCCGTACCACGCCTGGTGTCCATCCCGAAATTGGTATCGCCGGCACGGCTGTGCCGGTGGTTAGATACAAGAATCAAGCTGCTATCTTCTGACTGCAAGCTCTGATCTCAGCCTCTCCAGCCTGCTGTGTTACCCAGTGGCCATTCAAGGCTATCTTGTCAATGCTGAGTTTGCAAAACATTTCTGAACGTTACCTAGGTGAGCAGCCACAGATGGGAAAGGTCAGTGTCTCAATTAACCTTGGAGAGAGTACCAACATTATTAGGAAACATGGGCAGGAGAAAGAGGAGAAGGAAAATGTAATTAATCAATCGAGGTGAGGAGGTCAGCGTGAAAATGATTAATGCAGGTTATTTGGACACAGAGTGTTTTCTAGAAATGTCACAAGCTGAGCTGCTCTGCAGTTTGTCAGATGATACCTTGCTCTGGGGTTTATTAACAGCCCATTGTCTGTGCAGGAATGTGAAATGTGCATCCAACAAAAGGGAGATTTTTGCTGTTAAGAGCAGCTTTTCGCTTCCTCAGCCTTGCTAAGCCCTTCACCTCTGCTCTCGCTCCCCTGGCTGCAGCCAGCGAGGCGGTTCTCCCTCTGACATCTCCATTAGCAGGTCACTGCGCTGCTCTGCCTCCTCTCATGTACAGAAACGGGACTGAATAACCCATCCCGCCCCGCGAGGCTCTTGTCAGCTCAGGATCCACATCTGCCTCCCTTCCTTCTTTTCTCTCATTTTTACAGCTCCAGCATCAGCCACCCTTACAGAGCTGTGCCTCCTTCCCGCCCTGCACATTCATTCTCCCTGCACTGGGCTTTTCTCATTGCATGACTTCTTGTCTGTGGTGCCCCCACATTCGCCAGAGCTCTTGCTCACTACCTCTCCTCCCGTCTGACTGTACTGTTCTGTGATGCCTGCTCCTGTGTTTTTTTTTTTCTTCTCTTCTTGGCTATTCTTTACAATTTTAATGGCATAGTGACAGCGAGCCTAAACCAGAATGAGATACAGTTTGCATAGCAGAAGCCATAAACAAAAAAAATCACATCATAAAATTGTATAAAACATGAAGCAATTTTTAAGCTCTTCTCAAAATAAAAACAACTGTAACTCTATTGCTTCCACTTCCCAAGTGAGACTTCTCACAGCCAGGCATGCAACCTCACTAGTGAGCACGTGATGGAAATAGAGCAACTTCCATAACACAAAGCAGACTGTGCACAGGAAACACTCCTGAAAAGCAGTCCTAACGTGCCCAGCCACAGCCGGCCAGCCAGAGGAAGGGAAGGAAAACAAACTCCCAGCAAAGCGATGCTTGGGCTGTACACCATGAGACATGGCCATGACACCTGGAGTTGCACCAGTGTGCTCTTCCACTCGGGAAGCTGAGCTCCTTCCCCTCGTAAATTAATAGCCCCAGCAAGCACCGAGCAAGGCAAGCTGGAGCAGTGGCTGAGGAAGTGCCAGAGGACAGCATTAATTAAAACCTGCAGGAGAAGGGAAGGGAAGGGATGGGAAGGGAAGGTATGTCCTCGAGCGACAGCTCTGCTGTGCACCCCCCTTGCAGAGGCCCCCCGCTGCACTGAGGGGGCAGGCACACCTCCTGCCTCCTCCTGTCAATTACCTGCACACGTTTTGCCATCCAAACCAAGGAGATAGCCGTCGTTGCAGGAGCAGCGTGGCCCTGCCGTCGTGTGCTCGCAGTGGTGAGAGCACCCGCCGTTGTCCTTCTGGCAGCTATCCACAATTTCCATTTCGATGCCTTGCAGAGAAACAAATCAAAAGGATGGTAAAAAGCAAGCACAAGAGGAGAGTCACTGGAGAAAAAGCCTTGCGTAAAAAAGCATCCATAAACCAGCTGCTGTAGCAGGAAATATAAACTCAGCTCGCACCTACACCCGGGAACAGCATGGTTTTGAGCCACCAAACACTGGGTATTTGTCTCGTTGTGTCCCAACAGTGGATGCTCTGGGCTTTGGCAGTGTGAAGCTGGCTCACTGGTTTAGCAGTCTGCCTGCTGTGGGAGCGTTCACAGGTGTCCTGAGATTGATGCTCTGGTTGAACGTAGCAGTGAGCTCTGCCCTTGCCCCAAAGGAGAAATGGAAATACTTGAAAAGCCCAAGTGGTCCACCTCAACCGAGTCTGCCTGTGCTTTCCAAAAAGCAGCTTTTCGTTGGTTCCTAAAACATCCACCAAACACAAATGCCTCAAATTTTCATAGCAGAGTCCCATTGAGGAGTCTGACAGCTAACCAACAATCTGCAGGTTTTGCCCCTTGGATGTCCCCTCAAGGAGGGGGGCAGCAGCTCTTCTGCTAAGACATTGTCCTCCAGACAAGCAAGACCATGCCAGTATGATGCTGTCACCAGCCCCCTTTGCCCTGACAGATCTCCCCACCTGCCTGCACTTGGCCGGGCTAGACAGACCTCAGACACTTTGGCCAGGTCCAGTGGAAGCCCCAGTACAGGAAAGGGAACATCTGCCAATCTCCTTCCCATCCAGAAACTTCATTAAACAATTTCTTTAGGAAGAAAATAATCTATAAACTCAGTTATGAAGTTTCTCTTGAATTAGCCACGTTGTTTTATTACAGGGCTATTTAGAGAGGAATTGTCCGTGCTGTGCAGGAGAGCTGAGAAACACCATCCCTAAGGGAGCCACTGTACTTCCAGAAATGTCCTAACACGGAGCGGCAAATAGCAGATCTGGTACGGATGGATGGCATTTCTCCACTTCTGCAGCTCATAGATCCATCTCTGTTGGTGGCTCTGATCTTACCCCTTTTTGTGCCTTCCAGTCTACCTGGAAGAGGGTATAAATTCAGGGAACATATATGGAAGGCTACATCTCATCCATGGTGGGATTGTTTGCATCAGGGAGAAGAAATCTAGTCTACTGTCCAGTGTGCTAAACTGGGATTTAAGAAACCCAGAATCTGGCTGTATGCTTTATATACATCATTTACTTTGTCTTAGTTGTTCATTAGTAAAACATGGATTTCCCCATGCTACTGGGGAAATGAGAGAATAAACAAAGATCATGAATTGCTCAAACACTGTGATAATCCTGATCATAAATATATGCAGAATGTTTTTATTTTTATTGCTTGCTCCAGAATATTGCACATAAGGCACAGAGAATCACCATCCGCAGAGATGTGCTGAACATCAAGAAAAAAAATGATCAGAAAATCACAATGAAACCTAAGTGGTCTAAACCACTTTTTCATCCCCTTAATAGATCATTTCATAGCTGTATACTGATGACATTTCCTTTGCTATTGCACTATTCACAGGTCCCCATTACCTATGAAATAATTCTCCAGGACCTCTCTCAAATAATTGTTTTTTGTTTTTAATGTACGTTAATGTTTTCAAACTGATTTTCATCCTTATTAAATACGTCTTACATGCAAATTCATGAAGAATGCATTCACCTTCTGGCATGCCATATATTTTCCAAAGGAAATTCTGTGAAAGCTCTTGCACAGTATTATTAGATTGAATGATCGCTGCCCACCTCTGCTAAAACAGGTCATACTTTTGTCTGCATTCCAGTGAGCTTATGTTAGGTCCATAATAACACCAACTCTTCCACAACACCTCCTTTACTAATCTAAATTTACCCTCAAGGACAGCCCAGGGATCACCTATCAACGGGCAGCACAGGGAGCCAGTCCCCTTCTCAAGAAAAGCACTGCTGCTTAAGAAACCCAGCTGTACGGGAGGGAACACAACAGGGCCCACTGTTGTTTTAGTTTTGGAAACTTTAGATGTTCAAATATATTTTTCATCCCAAATCCTGCCCTTTTTCTGCCCCTTTTTAAGCATACAATTAATAATGTCAATAATCTCTAGAGAAACATAAGTAAATCTAGACAGATGAAGACAAGAGCAGAATGTCATGTTGGTTTTCTTCTGCATCAGATCCAATATGTAAGAAAATTGGGAGAAAGAAGGCAGGAATGAATATATTTCACAGAACTGCAATATTTTGGTAGCACTGGAATAGAATTCACCAGGCTCTGAAGATAAACCAACAGGGATATTTGCTCTTTGAAATGCAGTAATTAAGGTCTGCGAACAGAGGCTTAGGAATGTATCAACTTGCAAAAATGGCAATAGCAGAAGATGAAGAAAATAATACTAAGCTTGAGTTTTTGCATACATTTATTTTGCTGGGAGTGCTAATCCAACTGAATTAAAAATGAAGCACAGCAGTTTGCAGATAAGATAGCCTGAAATGCATAGCTGTAAACCTGTCACTTACGGTAGCACTGCTTTCCATCAGCCCCCAGCTCGAAGCCGGGATTACAGGCACAGGTGAAGGATCCCAGTGTGTTCACACAACGATGAGCACACCTGGCTCTCCCTTCTGCACACTCATCAATGTCTAGGAAGCAGAGAGAAAGGCAGAGACATCCGTTTGGGTATTAAAATTTAAAATAATGTCACCCTACACCCACATGGCTGTATTTCCAAATGTCCAGTGAAAAGAGTGTCTTGATGTTAGTCTACAAACGACAGCATCTCATGAATCCAGGAAGACCGAACCCATAGCATTATTCTCCAAAATAATCTTTTTGTCTAAGCACTGCTGACCTTGAACCTCTCAGCATGAATATTTACAACATCAAACATTATATTTACAGCATCAAAGTAGCTTATTTATTTTTCCTATAACAAGAGCAATGGTAATAGAAGCCACATGAAGAATTTGGAAAAAAGTCCTAACTCGTACTACCCTAAAATTATCACTAGGTCCTCACAGCCGCTATATTTAAATTAATGGAGCAGGAAACATCTGTTTATTTCCTGAATGTCAAGCGATTTGGATTAAATGGTGGCTGGGTCTCAGCAGGTACAATGGAGACAGATCCTCTCTGTCACATCCCTGAATCCTGAAGTTTCTTCTCCATAAGTCTAGCAGGAAGGCATCCACTCTCACCAGAGGAGTTTCATGCCACATGTGAGAAAATAGAAAAGGTAAGGAGTTGTACGTGGGCAGACTGTTTTTCTCACAGCCCTCTGTCAAGCAGTCCTTTCCTCAGCTTTACACTCAGTAGTCTGCACTTTGGAGTTAAATGCCATTAAAGGCATCTGTCTTCCTAAAATCTCAGTGGAAGAGCATGAAAATATTTTTAAGGGATTGAAAAAAATAAAAAAAAAGAAAAGCCTTATACTAAATACCACTGCCGTGTAGCGCAGCTGCAGACACCAGCCTCTGCGCAAAGGCACACGGCATACACCTAATCGACCTCCTGCTCCTACTCCTGTTCTGACACTGCGCTTGCAAAATGCAGATTATTCACTGCAACGATCCCGGGTCAGAGAGTCTCGCACCCAGGAGAGAACTGTCAGGTGTGCAGCTCCTCGCCCTTTCCCACAGCAAACCGCTTTCTAACAGCTTCTTCTCTCCATATGTGCTGTAATCAGTCCCATGCCCACAGACCCCTGTACTTGAACACAAGTAGCTTTACGAATGCAATCAGCCTACTTGCAAAAAGAGGCCCCAGGCAGTGCAAACACCGCACACTGACTCATGAAAATTTCAGGATGAATGGCAGCTGCTCTGAAGCTGCAACGTGTGTAGCTGCTGTTTAGAATAAAATGGGTTATTTCTCCTCTTTCTGTAATTAATTGCAACTTTACAAGTAGAAAATGTTGGCAAATGCTGGAAATGTTCTTTTCTCTTTTTCTGCTTTTCAAATAGAAAAAAAATGTTGGAAAATCATACCACAGCCACCATCCTGCCATTTCTTCATATGTTGTAAACACAGCTAATAGCTAAAGTATGAGCTCCCCTGACACTTCCCTGCCCTCTGTCTCCTTCCAGCTTGGTTTCCAGAGAGTCAAATACCAGCTTGAATTTGGAAAAAAATGTTGAATAATTTCTAGGAGAAAAAACAATAATTGTATATTCATGGTAAAAAATTATGCCTAATGTTTCAAGACTGTTGCCATGAGGCCAGGAAGAAAATTTGTTCCAATATATAACATTGCAAGTTATCTAGTGCTTTAGTTTCTATATAAATAAACAGAACTGTCAACATGTATCCAAAATATCACGAGGAACATGCTGACCCTAGTATTAAATTCACTGATGTTTCCACCTACTAATCATCAGTGTAGGGTCTATGCTACTCGAAAATACTTTGCTTTTTTGGTAACCTTACTCATATGAGTAATCCCAGTAAGACTGGAATTACCAAGGTGTGCAGTGCTACTCACAGAAGGGTTTACAGGCAACTGAGTAAAACATTCAAAGCAGGAAGTATTTTGCAAAGCAGCCAGCACTCTGTACAGATAACACAACAATTTAAGTATTGGTAAAACTTTGGCCAAGTTTTCAAAAAGAGGAGTTTAAAATTAGTGTCCGAATACATACCCTGATCCTGACAAGCTTGTTAAAAATCTGTACACAGTGAATTCTAAGGATGCTTTGCACTTCTTTAAACTGATAAACTATCTTTGCTTCCAAAGACCATATTGAAAGAGAAAAGCAGGTATTTTGGTCTCTAATTCCCACACATTTCAGGTCAGAAATGCTTTAGATCCTCTTGAAAATCCCAGCCTCAATACAGGACTTTGGAATTCAACTTTTTAAGCTCTTCTCTTTGGAAATCTTAGACTTCATGATTTCTTTCTTCACAGTAGTTTCTCTATGAATATGGAAACTGTTCTCCAGCTAAAAAGCCCTTTTGAATTCTAAATAGGTTTTCAGTGACCTGGTTCAGAGTGTTACTTGCACCAGTTTTCCAGGAGCTGTATCTGGGGCATTATTTTAAAGGGACACTGCAGGAATAACACTACAGCCTCTATAAATCCAGTTGCTAGAAACTCTGACTGAGGAGATCACAGAGAAATTGTCATTACTAAAATGGTCCTCCAAGACTATTGGCTGACATAAATACCACAAGAAGAAATGCTGTTTCAAAACACATACATATATTTGTACAACTTATTTCTTTCCATTCAAAGCTCAGTAAGCCAGAGCACTGAATAATACTTTCTTCCCAAGAAATAGCTCACATTTTCTTACCTAAGCAGGACTTCTTGTCTGCAGAAAGATAATGCCCTGGATGACACTCGCATTTGGCAATTCCTCTCTCATTTTGACAGATTTGTGAGCATCCTCCATTCCCACTTGTGCAGGGGTCTATCACTGAAACCAATTAGAACACACTGTCAACTTAAAGGTCACACTTGTGCCTGAAAATGGTCTTACCTGCCATCGTTACAACTAACAACTAAGATTACGGTAGCTGTAAAAGATTAGACTGAAAAAAATCTTTGACAGAAGTTGGTGTAGAGTTAAATCCATTGTTTTTGTGTGTGCTATTTTCTCTATTGCTGTACAGCTTTTTCCACAGAGCAGCAGCACTTTAAACAGTGGGCAACTGCGGTTGTATTTCTCCTTGGAAGCAGGAGAGGAAAAGTGCATTTCATCTTTATTTTGCCATAACTGAGCAGATTTCAAGAGTTGCTCTAAACAATAGCAATTAGTATTGCAATGTGTGCGAACCAATAAAAACATACAGTGGTGGAGTATGCCACAGAATAATGTGTATTTAGAAGTCTCTAGAGAAAATACATGCTGAAGAGCCCCCAAAAGACACCTTTCAATCTAAAAACATATGGCATTAATGTTGTACTTCAAGATTTTTTACTTTTTTTTCTTTTCAACAAAAACATACCATTTCAAGGATAAGCAGTTCTAAGTGGCAAGTACTGAGAAACACATTTATAAAGCATCTGCAGAAGTCTCCACCTCAATGACTTCACTGTGGTTTATGTGCTTATTCCTGGAACGCATACCTGCTGGAAGCATACTGATGTATGCGCCCAAAGACTTTGCACACATACAAACAGGCCTACCAGGACTGTTTGAACAAGATGATTTGGGTTAAGAGCCAGAATTTTCATACCAAAATCTGATATTCTGCTCAAGGTTCAGGTTTCAGTGTGGAGTACTAGTTACACGAACACACTGGTGAATAATATTATGGAGGCAAATTTGGAAGATACCTTTGAAAATGTGTCCTCTAGACTTCTGCTTAGTTTCAAGTAAAGCTTTTTAAAAGTCAAGGCTATTTCTTTACAATTAAAGCTGTAATTCAGCCTTAGCTTTTTACTAATTACTGTCTGATTTGAAACATTTGACCAGTATTCCTCACTTGCCTCTAGCCTGGCATCTCCTTCATTGGCTATCTCAAGGTCTGTGCAGGTTAACTTCTACAGGGGCACTGGGAGGAAAGTCAACATCAGTTGAAGGTGTTTTGCTCTAGACCTTCCAGCTTGGCTCTTCCGTTAACCACAGAAATAAATATATAGAGCTATGCAGAAGAAAGGGCTAGGAAAAAAAGACCTCTTTTATATAGAAACATTTAAATATGGTTTTTTTTTCCACATCCTACAATTTTTGCTTTTCTATTCTGTGTAGCCAGTGGCATTTTGTGCCACTGTTGGCAACAGAGGACATTGTTCCCGATTGCCTTCAAATTCCCTCATTTCACCTCCTGGCATCTCAAGAACATAACCATTCAAGTCTGCAGGCTGAGCGTTTGACATGATAATATCAAATAATATCACTGTTAAGGATTTAGAACTGAAATTTTCTGTTGGACTTTCAACACGATAGGTTGCAAATAGGTTTCCAAGGGACAGCAGCACTTCACCCTGTGTGACACTTTCAAGGCTGACAACTTGGCTCTGCAGTTAAACAGTTTGCTGTCTACAAAGGATTTAGCTTCAAGCAAGAACTCGTTCCCTGGCTGATATGAAATATTGAGTTATTTGTTGATTCTTTTTTTATTTGGATAAATTAAATCAAACTATCAAACACTATCAAACAGCATCTGTTAAACCTACATATTATAAAGGTTTTCAGAGCATCCAAAGCTTTAATTTGAGAATGATTACAGCATAGAGTAAAACTTGTAATAATCTGTGACATGACAACAAGCAAACAACAAATTATAGGGTACACTGTAGTAAAATGTAGTAATTTGAATAAAAATAGCAGCCTTGGACGTCCTTAGACAAGATAAAAGTTTGTAAAAGAAAGAGATTTTCAGGACATAAAGCAACCACAGATTGACTTGTTTTACTTGCTTTTGTTTTACGCTGACATATCTGTTCCTTGCTGTCACAGGCAGGTTTCAGGAAAAGCTAGAAACAACTCATTAGTGTTCTTTCTCCTACACATTTGGCTCTTATTGTTTGACTTGTTAACATTATTGTGTAACAGACTCCATCCTACGAAACTCTGTCCCAAGCTGTTAAACACTATGGCCAAAAAACAAAGACCCCCCAAAAAACCCACCCCAGAACCATTCATTTTCCTAGCTGTCCCAGGACATCCAGGAATCTCATCTGAAAAAGTCACGCTGATGCATTGACCTGGGATGGCATCAATGTTTTTGGTACAGTGTATGTGTTGCATGTGCTGTGGACCCTTCCAGACCTTCACTGCAAGGTTGCAAAGAACAGTCTAGTTCTCCAGTCTGTTATGTCCTCTAGAGCAACAAAAGAAAGAGAATTGGGCCTCATCAAACTAGTTCGCTTGCTCACAGCAACCATGACCTTACACTGAAGAAAACAGAAAGTGGTCAGGATTAAAATTTCCTTCTCCTGGAAAAGGAAGGGTTGGGGGTGGAAAAAGTGTTTATTTATACATGGGAAATTCAACGTGGCTTGAGAAAGATATTTGCTCTTACCACCCCTGGATAACCTCACGGAGAATTCACTCCAGCAGACATCCAGTACAGCCCACGCCTCTTACACAAGTATCAAAACCACTGCAGATCCCATCCATCGCTGCTCACCTGGAGGCCGTCTCACCACCCTGATGCCGCATGACTCCATCCCGTTGTTTCGGCTCCACAGGGAAGGCTGCACCCTGCCAGGCCTGGCCGTTTCTGCACAGCCTCTCAGGGCTCCCGGTTGCAGCGTTAGCCCCCAGGGATGACTCCGCACTGCAGCACAGCTATGGCTGCTGGAGTAAAAGCCCTCATGATCCTGCAGTTTCTCCATCCAAACTAGCACTGCAGCAGCCATCCTTTCTGGCTGGAAACTAAAACCAGCCAGGCTCCCCTCCTCCCACATCTTCTATTTAAAACATCTCTAATTGCCAACCCAAAGGTATTCATGGCCACTTTATGCTCATTTGTTCTCGTAAAAATCTTGTCCATCAGCTTAACTAGCACTTTTCTCTCCTGGGTGTTTACTCACTATGGTATTTATGGGAGAAAAGCATCCCACTCAGACTTCATTTTGCCAGTCAAGCTCCCCTTGCAGGACAGATTCTCCTTCCTCTGACCACAGCTGCTCACCCGGGGAGGTTGTGCTACTGTATTTCAATTTACACCATCCTGAATGCAGGTAACCAGCATACACACGGGCTCCAAATAAGGTCTCACCTGCAGGCAAAGCTGGTCTTGCCCCTGCTCCACTGCTCAGTAATTACTGGTGAGGAGCTGCTGCCCTTGGTGGGTGCCGGGCCCTCCTCAGCCCCACCTCGAGCGCCAGTGGTGGTGGAGGAGCAGCAAGAGGTCTGGAAACGGCCTGCAGGTCTCCAGTGCCCTGTTCCCACTAGCGCTCTCCTTCTCTGCCTCTTCCTGCTAATCCCAGAGATGAAACGTGGCCAGCATGTGAGATACGAAGTGGGAGCGAGCGGGCTTGAGGTGCTCGCGGCAGCGTGCGGTGTGCGGTCCCGGTGTAGGCCAGAGCTCGAGGCCAAGCGCTCCCTGCACACCGTGGGAGTTGGAAGCGAGCTGAGCAGCAGGATTTACTCACACTTCATACACAGCGCATAAAACCCCCGAGCAGAAGAGGAGCCATATGGAAACGGTTTTGTGACAGGAATTTTAGCGCAATAAACCCACAGATTTGGCCCTATCTTTCTCTGGCATATTCAAGGGTGCAATGTGTGTGCGCTTGTGTTGGCGAGGGGAGGTTTGATTTAAAAACTGATGAATTTCTTAAGACATAGAGGAAAAAAACAACAATCAAACCCAAAGGTAGCATTTCTGTTCTGCTTGTGAGTGCTCTGTAACCTGAAGGGGAGGATGAATGAATCAGATTGCAATTAGGAGCGACATGAGCCAAAATCAGATAAAGAAAAGACTTCATGTAGAATAAAATCTGGAGGCCAACTCTATACACAACTTGATGAGTAATGAGGATTAAAACACGAGCAAGTTGCTCACCTATGTCATCATTGTCAGTGTGCAATGAACAGCCAGGGCCTGCAAGGCCAAAAAATCGTTTGTGATTGTGAACCGAGGCAAACTTCACACCTCAGCTATGTGTCATTTTAATCCCGCTGGTAAACAATTACAAAAGCTGCAAGCAAGGTGACATAGGAATGGGTACAGTGGCCCTGAGCACTGTCCCGGGGGCTTTTACATGGCCTTTAGCGTGTGTTCCCAGACAGGTCGCACAGGACTCATCTCGCAGGATCTGGTGTCCCTCCTCAGCTGGCACTGGTAGTGACCGTCACCCAGCTGGACGCATCCTGCCCGCAGGCCCTCCACCAACACAGGAGCTGATGGCTGGAGGCAAGGAAGCACTGTAGGAACACACATCAACAACCCCAAAACGTATTTCCCATTCCAAATATATGAACAAGGGTAAAAACACACACTCCTGTAATTTTTACAACCTCATGGAACAGCTTCTATTGATGCACCTGTTCCCGTCCCCTGCGTCACTCTCCCCGGCGTTCACAGCACAGGTTTGACAGCGTCCCGTGTTGGCGAAAGCCAGCGACTGCAGCGGGAGGAAGGGAAGATCTAAGGGCTGCAATGCTGACTGAAGTACAGCCACCCTTTGATCTGACAGCAGCAAAACACTCGAGGATCCACTGAGGTAAGGAGGGAAAAACAGAGCGGCCCCACTAGCACTTGCCCGTTGTTTTTTTTCTGTCCCTGCTATTATTGATTAAAAAGGAGGAATTGTTTTTCAAGCTGATTTCCTCAGCCTCATGCATAGGAAGCTGTAAAAGACAGAGTCACGGGCTCTGTAGGACTGCAGCACAGACATATATAGTAAACAACAAGGCATAGGATGATCTTTACCTTCTCTAAGGATGCTTCTTCTTTTACCCAGGCAAATTAATATTCTTTTTTGTTCAGCATATATCCTCAGCCTCTGGAGAAACGTTTCTCTTCCTGCCAGATTATGTTAACACACACCCACACCTATTCGCACGCTGCATATAAAAATAAGATCGATCATCTGAACCTGTTATTGTGCTGCACGTATGTACGTGTGAGTGTGTACATGACTTCATCTATATATATTTTAACAGCAGGGATGTGTTATGTTCTCCATGAGTAGCTGGAAAGACAATTTGGTCCTCCATGGAAAACATCAACCTCTGAACCCACTGTCGTCAGCAAAGAGCTTTGACATTTATATTAGCAATATTAATGTTAATTCAGTTATCTGTCATAGATATCAAAAAAATGTTAGCCACAAAAGCTGCTGTAGGAGGCATTTCACCCTATGCTACCCATTAGCAGACAATTAGTTTCTGCACTGAATATGAGCTAAAAAGAGAAAAAGAGAAGCAACTTTTTCCATTGCTGTTGATGACCACGCAGCAGCGGCCCGGAGACACCTCCCTGCATGCTGCACCTGACCCTGGCGTCTGATCTCTGCCCGCGACGAGGCTGCACGCCTCCTGCCCGGGTAGCAGTGCAGCTGAAAGCAGCTCCATTTCTACACGGGAGACACCGGTGCACTCTGAGCTTCCCGCCTGATCTACATTTTTATCCAAAGACCCATTTTTCAGTAAGAATATTTAAATAAGATGGAAAAATTTCAGAACGTGAAAAATGCCTTAAGCCGGCTCTAAGCGACAGAATATACGTCTCGATTCTTAAAAGGTCCCATTTTCTCCCTCCTTGTCTGGGCATAAGCCAGTTGGAATTAGCGGCAGAGAAGAAGCAACGTGCCCTAGTGAGGACGTGGGAGGCTCTGAGGCCAGAAGAGACCAGTGCTGGGTGCTTGCACGGTGCCCAGCTCTGCTGCCTGTGGTGCCCTACGGCACAGAGGTACCGGCCTGGGGATGCTGTGCTGGGGAGGCAGCGTCACAGCACGCGGGGATGGCGGTGGGAGGCAATGCACAGGAAAGACACAGACCTGCAGATGGGCAACATCTCCACGCCTGTGCAATACAGATGCTGACGTCAATAGGGAAAAGAGATTCTTCCGACTCCAGGAGGAAATGGCTTTTCCAAAAAATTCTCAACTCTCAAGTTCTCCCAGAATGAAGAGTTATCTCCAGCCCCTGGAGCCACCAGGTTGTGTGGCTACCTCGGCTGCTATCTCAGAAGTCACCGAGCCATACAGTCGCAAAGGAAAGCCTCAGCACGAGCCCCCGGGCTCTGTTTAGATCACCAGCTCGGTTCCGTGACAGCCTTGCTGTCCTCTCGCACCTGAATGTTTCTTAGACTTTCTGCATGGCAGAACGAAGCTAAGCTTTGGCCTTTAATATATGTTTCTCAACCTATTATTACCTACATTAATGCTCAGAATTTTTACAAAAAAATGAGTATGAAACCCTAGTTAGATAGCAACCATGGGGCTAGAGCATGCAGTCTCCTCAAGCCTATATTTTCCATCACCTTAAATCTAACCTCATGAGCAACGAGAAATGTAACCAGATACACTGTGCTTTACTTGTGTGACAAAACAAAGATTATAGATTTGTAGAGATATTTTCTTTGTTGTTTCCTCTATTAAGAGCCACAGTGTGTGGAAGTCTCCACAAAAAGCTGTTTTTCAGCAACTCTTCTACATAAGCCAGACATCAAAGATAACAGCTGGCACCAGAGATGAATTGGGCTCTAAAACCTGTGTTCTGCTTTCACTTCTTGGAGTTCAAACAAGAATAAGTTCCAGCGAAGACAATGAATTTACATCCAAAAGCACAGCCTGGTACTACAATAAATATGTTTTCTGTCTGAGTTTCAGCTTTCCAGACACCGGTTGGTTAAACTTTAATGAAGTTAAATTCACTACATTAACATTATCAAGGCATTAAAAACAAAACAGAAGAATTGGACAGTGTTACCCTTGGTTATTTTAATTACCTAATTGGTAGTGAATGTTCAGTCTGGCACATATATTTAAAAATGAATTCAATATTGAGCAAAATTTGAGGGACAAAAAGCTACAGAAGAAAAGAAGCATTGAAAAAGATGGGATTGTGGCGCAACACGAAGTATCAGAGATCATCAAAGGATTCAAGAATAAAATATTTTACTTTCACATGCTATTTATCACCAAAGAAGATAACCCACTTTAGGAATAATTTGCATTGGACTATAAGCAGAAGAAAAGGAGGAACGATGAACAACAGATAGATTTCTTCAAATTGCATACTTTGAGGATCATGCTGGTGATACAGGGATGGACTACCAGGGATAGTCAGGATCCCAAACACCCTGTGATGATGAGGTAGGAGGACAGGACGTGCTGTAAAGAGCTTGTAACCAAACTTCAGTAATCTTCCATGCAATCGCATAGTAAAGTAGCTTATCCCAGGTTTGAGTCTTCAGATGTGGGCTAAATATCGTATAAGAAGATAGATCCACTTCCTTATGTATGGGAGACTTCCAAGCCATCCAGGCTGCAAAATCTGCTTCCCTCAAGTCATTTTGGCACTTTTGCTCCCAGAAGCATAGGATTGCCAAAAAAGAAAAGAAGACGTGGAAAGAATGAATATAACAGAAATCTGGGCTGTGTTCATCTCAAAAGCCTGTATAAAGGGATGCTTGTTTCTTATTTCTGTAGCTGAGATAATAACCTTCCATAAACAGCTCATTTCCAGAATGCAGACCCTTTTTATTCTCAGTATGCTTGAGAGATTGTTACATCCTTGGAAGTATTCACGGAACAAATATTATTGCTAATGTAAGCCTCAAAGGAGACGTGCACTATTTCTTTTACTTCTTGATCAGATGAGCGTTCAAAAATGTACGTATAAACTGGTGCAGCAGACCAGGCAAATTCTCCATGCCCACCATATCTGGTCAGCGCAAGCAGCTAGTGCCCAAATCCCGATGCTGGGCACTCCTGGAGACCAGTTTTATATGAAACGCTTCTCCCTGTCCTCATCAATTAGCATCTGTCTTGTGCTCCAATGCATTAGAGTTTATTATATCCATTTATTTTGGTGTCTTGTCTAAATAGCTAAAATGGAACTCAATATTCCCTGCTCAGTATTGTGTATATACATTATCATGATAGCAGCTCTCTCTGTAACTTCCTTCTGTCTCTCATCTTAGGATTTATTTCTGTTTCTCCTCGGTAATTTCTGAGATACTGTGAATAGACCCAAACATTGTATTAAGTATTTTTAACAACTGCTTTTGAATGCTTACATTCCTGAAATCAAAACTCACTTTCTGATAATGTTCATAGCTAGGAAAACTCAAAACTAAGCTTCTTGATTATTTGTGCCAAGAGAAAACTCTACTATACACTGCCCACAGAAGGCTATAAGTATTATACAGGTAAACTCATTTAATCCCTACAGTACCTATTTTTTGTGTTTATCATTCGCTTCTTTCAATCTTTTTCCCCTTAAGCCACGTTAGTCATTTTTAGTATGAAATTCCCTCTCCACAACTGCTGAAAATGAGACTATTCAGAGAGAGTAACGTAATTCAAACAGCACATCTTTCACTTCTGTGTCTTCCCTGGTCATATCTGATCAGAGAGAGATGGCTTTCTCTCTTTTCTTGTAATTCATAGGAAAACACTAATGTTTCTAGGTAAACACAAACTATTTTGCTTTTGCATTAAATTCATTTATTTCTCGCACACTTGTGTTTCCTTACTCATTCCCTCTCCAACCGAGACAGCCAAGAAAAGATTCAGACTTCACCATATTTTTAATTGCAGTTAATTACCAAAATGCTGAAAGTCTTTGTATGTAGTAAACCCAACACACCTAATGTTAAGTTCCCTAAATTAAAAAAATATATATGTTATTCCCACAGCCTGAGCACTAGTACATCTCGTGTTCTAGTTGCATCAGTAAATTTACTGCTGTGATAATACAAGAAATGACTGATGACATATTTGGCTGATTTTAAGCACAACCAAGGGAATTCATACAAGAACTGAGACAATGACAAAACTGGGAGTGAACTTATTCTGCAGATGTGGTCCGACCATACTTGACTGTTCTTCTTATATTGCCTAAAATCAGACTTAAAAATTCAAACAAATGACATTCTCTTCTTGTGCCCAAATGACAGAACATTTTAATTCTTTTTGCAGAATTTGACAACTTGACTTTTATACTGTTTTAAATGCAATACAATGAGAGTACATATATACATATATGTATTAAAAAAAAAAGATGCAGAATTAACTCTGCATCTCCTGTTTCAGGGCTTAGAGAAGAAATACAGCATTCAGTATTGTATTTAGTTGTATTTCAGTAAGAAATATAACATTTATTGTGAAGGGCAGAACTGCTAATCTTTTCAACAAACACAGAAACAGACATTGTGTCACAGAACTAGCCAAACTGCTGTTTGTCATTTACACGAGCATGCATCAGAGGAGCTCATGTTGTAAATCAGTGGATTTTCACCTGAATCTGAAGACAGGATATAGCCTTTGTGATCATATCCACCCTCTCCCTACTGTTTTCTACTGCCTGATGCTTGGAATGGGATTCCTCTAATCAACAGTAGACATCTGTGAGTACAACTGAGAGCATCATTTGGCTTAGCAGAGCAGTTGTAGAGATGAGACCTGCAGCCACCCATGCTCTATTTGTAATGATGGCAGTAAGGTGGACTTACAAGCACTACATCCACAAGCAAACACTTATGCATTGAAGATCCTCAAAATAATTTAAAGAAAAGAAAATGGTTTGTTTTACAGCTTCTTTTGTTGTTGGCTTTCATTTGTTTTCTTTTGCTTGGGTGTGCCACAGAGGAGCACAGCGTGGGTTTTGCTGGCTGAGCAAAGGAAGAGGAATTCGGTATCAGCCGTAACAGAGCTGTTACAAACATGACTGCAGCACATTAAGACATGCCCCTGACTAACAGGAGTGGTGTATACCTTTACAGACAGATTTAGATGCAGGAATGGATCAAAAGAGATAGGACCACTGTGGGAACAAGGAGCTATCACAAATCTACAGCACCCAGTTATCAGCCTGCACCAAGAGCAGAATCTCAGGAAAAGTGCTCAACACTCTCAGCTCCATATGCATGGGCACCTCCTGTGTGAGCTAAAAAGATTAGCACAGACTAAACAGTCATGCAATAAGCCTTGGAGTAGAGTTTTCAGCCCACCCCACACATACTTCTCATTTTGGCTAATAACTAAAACGTAAAGCAGACCCAAGCACACAAATTTGCATTACTGTTTTACCTAAAAAAATTCAACATACAGCAAAGACTAAAGAGGAGAGAAGAGATGAAAGGAAAGGTTTCTCTTCAAGCACTCTGCAAACCAGAGAAGACCTCAGCATGCAAAATCATACCTAAACATTTTGTTAGCCCTTTATAGCTCCCTCTCCAGCTACCAGCCCATGGCGCCACATTCCCCAAAGTACCTCAGTAATCCACAAATTTGGCCTCTGCTCTGGATCCTCCCAAGGAGATTTTCTGCTGTACTCACTGGAGCACAGTCTCAGAGATTTCCCTCTATCATCACAGTCCTCAGCACAGCGGATGATAACACTCTGCTCATGACACCACCAGGGGAACCCATGGGGACCCAGCCCATTCAGTCTGATGGAGACGCTCACCGACTGTAGTTCAGTTCAAGCCAACTTTAGGGTGGCAACCCCAAGCTTTTATTTTGTCTTCACCACTGAAGACATAGGCTGTGTTTTGGGGCTGATTGGTGGGAAAAGCAGCCTTCTGCCAGGCACCTGTGGGCAGATTTCACTATCCACTGTTTGTGCCTTTTTAGGAGAAACAGGCAAAAAGACTGAGTAATTGGGGCCGAAAAGCCCAGGGCATGTCTGGAACTTTCAGGAGGATGTGCCACAAAGAAAAAATGCTCAGAATTGGAAAAACATTCTAATTTGAAAGGAAGACCTTACATTTCTTTAAAGTCTGCTTCAAAACAAAAGACATTTTCACACAATTGCATCACAGAAACACTGAATGCCGTCACTGCTTTGTTCTCAAAAAATAGAACACATTTGGAAACGTCTCATTTCTTGCAAACTACTTGAACCAGATGAGATAATGATATCCTTCATGAATTACGCAAAACTCTGACTGGGCAAGTCTACAAACCTTTGCACTTATGCAAGAACAGGTCTTTCCCAGTGATGTGCTTGTAACATATACTCACGTATGCACGTGCGCCCATCGGTGTGCAGTCTGTATCCTGCCCGGCACTGGCAGTAGAAGGAGCCATGGGTGTTAACGCAGCCCTGCTGGCAGCCTCCGTTCACCACTGCACACTCGTCCACATCTACAGAAAGAAGACAAATGACTGAAATTACATGACAGCAAAGACATACCCCACTTCTCCTGGAGTGTATGTAGCTCATACACAATGCAACCATGATGCTCCAACTGCTTTTTGTTTGTTTGTTTATTTTGCTGCTGCACTCTAAACAGAGCAAGGAAAATTGAAATTTTATGGTGTTTTTCAAAGTTCCCACAGGCACCGTCTCTGTAGTCTCTACTTCTGAAGCCTTTGTTAATTAGAGTGATCTGTGACACTGATGTTTCCTTGGGGGCAAGGGAGAAATACAGGGAGATAATGACAGTGAGCTAACGCGTCTGAGCTTGCAGGTACCACTGGTCAAACATTTGGCTTTCACAAAAATTTTCTGTATGAAGATTTCCTTTTGCACCAGGCCTTTAATCTTATTAGCAGGTCCTCTTGAGTGTACAAGCACACACAACTGACATGGAAAAAAGACATGCAAGAGCAGAGGTCGTGCTCTCAGTCAACGAGAGCTTTGGCATTACCTATAAAAAGAAGGATGATTTTGTGCCCCATTTTCTGTGGCTTCTGTCCCTTGGGCTTCCTTGTGTTTCCCTGAACCTTCCATATCTCCTTCTCAGGTGACCTCCCTGACAGTGAAGTGATTTCCTGACAGTACCTACTCTGAACACCAGCAGGCATTGCTCCGTATTTCACAGTTTAGGGGATTACATTCAGTCAAATGAAGAGAGAAACTATCATTAAACCAGCTTGAGACTGTGCTGTAACACTTCACCTGAAACTGAAGACAAGGATGGACATAAGAGACCAAGAAAAGTTTAAGTAAATACTTGAAGGTTTAGAACCAATCCACAAAACTGAATTTTCAAAAGTACCACATAAGCAGTTTCTGCATCTTTTCTGCAACACCAGACTACTGTAAATAGCATTTGATTGGCATGTTGATACCATTACCTTAAAAACTGACACAGAAATCATTGGAAATAAGGGCCAGTTAGTCCATTCCCTGACAAAATTTCACCTGGTAGATACTTGTCACGGATTTGTCTGTCCTTTCCTTAACAGCCCCCAGGGATGGCAGGTCCACATCCCTCCATCTCACCCAGGGGCGATGCTGGCACCAAATTATGCTGACCGCTGAAGACATCCTCCTGTTGCTAAACCCAGACCTCCCTTCTGCAATACGCATCTAGAAGGGACCCCCCCATTACAATATATATATGTATATTTGGAAAGACTCACACTGACTTAACTGCTTTTTAGGTCCCATTCTGCAACCATCCAAAAGGATTTACCCACCCAAACACACCCAAGCGGCTGTGGATGAGGAGACTGGGATGGAAAGAAACAAAAAGAGTGGCTCCAAGGAGAGGCCCGTAATTGCTGCTGCAGGGAAGGGGCCGGCCGCAGAGCCAGGAATGCGGAGCGGAGAGGAGCACGGAAACGAGAGCACAAAGAAGATTCTTCCCCCCTAGTGTTGCACTCAAGGAGCAAGGGGTCTGGCTTTCATATTTTTGCTGTTGATATATCTGCTTTGCATTTAGCTTTTATGGTTTACATTTTTATGCTTTTAGGTTTATTCAAATCAAAATTAAATGAAAAAGGAAGTTTTAAAGATGACTTGGAAATGCACAACATCCTGGTCCTCAGGAAATGTATTTATAAAGTTAAATTTTAATATTTCACATGTGAATTTCACTCACCTAAAGTGAAGTCCTGGTGTTGACTAGTGTTTAAATTCAGACCATTTGCTAACGTGTGCCACTTTTTAATCCGTCTGCTATATCTTTTCTTTTATTAGTCTGTATACTATGTACATTTCCTACTGCCTGGAGACATCTGGAATACTTTTTTTTAAAACAGAAGTTTTATTTTTTTAATGTAAACAATAAACAGAAAATGTTATTCATCTTGTTGAATACTATGCTGTTAAGAAATGCTCTGCTGAAAAATCCCAGGATGAAATCAAAACCAGGAAACTATTTGTCCTGAGTAGCAAAGAAATAAAATAAGCAAAAAGGCTCAGAAAAGTATAACAAGGAAGCAGCTGAGCTATATAGTACAACACATTCTAGTATTTATACTTCCATAAACTCAATTATTGTGAGCTTCAATATATTAATTTTATAAGCTACAATCAGCTGCAGATTTTCTCTATATACCAAGTACAGCTTTAGTTTAGGATATCAGCACTTACAAAGGAGAAAAATGGCCAAGATGATGAAAACGAGCAATTAGAGTTAGCCCTATTTGTTAGAGTTAGCTCTATGTGAGCAATTAAGTGCCTGGATTTCCAGGAGAGCCCCCGGGAGCTCTGTGCCGGCTGCAGCCCTTCTGCAAACCGTGTGTCCTGAAACGTCCGTGTCCCCGCATCGCCAGACCTCGGCCACCCGCCCCCTTCATTGACTTCGCCTGTGCGACAGCCCGCTCGTCCAAGAGGTGTCCCTTCAGCCTGCGGGGGGCTTCGGAGGGCTCTGTATTGCAGCACTGAAGGTGGCTTTCGAGGCCCAGCTTTAGGCACCCACTACCGGAAAGACAAAAACAAAACCAAACAATGAAAAATCCTCTCGATTGAAATACCTGATGGACCACAAATATACTTTACTCGCCTCACAAAACACCCTTCCAGGCCTAGCAATGTGCTTTGAATGCAATATAATTACATGAAAAATAAGACCCTAACAGGCTTGTATATACAAGCTATATCTAACCCCATCCCGCGACTCCCTGCAGCCAAGTGGGGAAAACACCAGGCGAGATCGATGAGCGTGCAACGCAATGCCACCGCCGTCCTCCCAGGATGCCACATGAACGGCGAGTCTGATGACAGACGAGCCCTTTTAGTCTAAGGCTTTCTCTGCGAGATCAATACTGTAAGGACTGAACAGTGAAAGATTCTTTCACATACTGAAGATATAATCAAGAAAAATGCAGCATGCAGTCGCCTTCAGTGCCTCCTACATCTCTGGGACAGGAAACAACTCTGTCCCCGGCTACAGAAGAAGAATGCCTTCATTATTTTGTCTGGGGAGAAGGCTGAAAAGTAGACACTAATCTAAATGCTTGAGCTGCACTTGAGAGTTTTACAGGTGTAACCTATTTGCACTCTTATAGTCAAATAGTTACACCTGTCAAGGACATACACACCTGGAAAGCAACAGCTTACATTGTCAGAGGTATATAAGTAGCCATTTCTTTTTCTACATGGAAATAACTATAGAAATATAAAATTATAAAGTCGTTCCACATGGGATTACAGGAGATTGCATCTATTTAACTACATATTATAATTAAATTTGGATTATTTTCTACTGCAGATCAAACTAAAATACCTATGTGCTCAACTTTCTAGAGTCACAATTCAGGATGCTTATCTGAATAACTGCAATTTCAAGCCATTTTTGGCTTTCTTATTGCCAGGTGCCCTGTGATGAAAGCAGTTTCACTTCCACAGAACAGAGGCAGAGCCATCCATTGACATGAGAGGTGAGAAGCAAAATGAGGAATTTGTGCTGTCCCAAAACTATCTTGAGAGAGGGATTATGCTGCTGGGTGAATAAAGCAGAGTCAGTGCATGAATATCCTCCAAGTCACCTGCGAAAGTTTCAGCAGAGATGCATTTTAGTGAGATTTGCCACTGAGAGTCTCTGCTTTCCATGCTGCACACGCACAGCACGTGCCCCTGGCCCGCGGCTGGCAGCCCACCACCACCTGCCCCAGGACGTACAGGGATTATGTCCTGATTTACCCACTTCTCATCGGGAACAGAAAGAGTCTTATGGTCAAGCCAAAAGTCAATCCTACTTGTTGCCAGGATGCAAATTGTTTCAGCCACCGTGACATGCAGGGAGGATGCACATCTCCAGCCCTGAAGGTGGGAGAAGAGGCTGCGGCACGCAAACCCCCAAGCTGCTGCCAGCACTCTGCCCTTTCCAGGACAGGTTGTACTGATGATGTTACAGATTTTAAGTCCTCTATACCCCTGAATGGAGGTTCTGCTGATCTTCAGGGAATTTGCTCCCGACTGATTGGATGGGCTGCTTTGGCAACAGGCTGATTTCCCTGCCAAATACCTGTGTAAATACAGAGCTGTGAGATTGCTTGTTTGGAATTCAAGGTCATCACATTGGTGGCTTTTATATGCAGCTTGCAGGATTTTTTTCATATTGTTACTTAAAATGCTTAGGAACAGCTATGATCAATCAGTTCCTTAAAAATAAACAGAGATCAGTGCTAGACACAGATAATTAGTGGATCTGCAATTACGCTTTTATAAAAAGAAAAAGCAGGCTGTTGCCAGATCAATTCCATGCTAACAAACAGCTTAGCTTTTTAAACTACTAAAAAACATAAACAACATGCAAAGCCAAAGAAAGCCCCAAAGAAGAAGAAAACCAGCTTTGATGGCAGTAGGACTGGGCATTTGCAGTAGCCTCAGCAGCATGCGTGGGTCAGGAGCAGGCGGCAGCCACGGCTCCCACGTCCCTGAACGAGGGGAGCTGGTGGGGCCAAAGGCACTCATGCTTGTACTGGAAACCAGGTACGTCCTTAAACCCACACGTAACAAGTATCTGCATGGTCATGAGCCTCCACAGGGAAATATCTGTCCAAGTAATAACCACTGGACAGGCACTTCATGCAATCCCAAGTCCTCTTTGCTTTTAAATACTTTTTTTTTTTTTTCTCCCAAGTGACTGCAATCTCTGCAGTCACTACTCCCACAATTAATGCATCATCCTCTCTCCCACAGGTCTGCGGTGATACATCCATGACCCTCTTTCTCTTCTGTAGTTATATGCAAATAGCTGAGCTCTGGTGCAGGACAACTGCCACTTCAGATCTCAAAGTGCCTGCAGAAATACTGAAAGAAAGGCCCGTTTTTCTTTCTAATTCAGATTATTTTTTAGGGCAATGTATTCCTCATAAGGTCATTATTTGCAACTACAGCTCGAACGTGAGCCCACTGCAGACATGCCGACAGCCACAGAGCAGACGTGAAGGACTTGTGCATGTCAGGAGGGAAGGTGACTCCTCAAGGGGACATCTTACAGGGCAGAATAAACCTTTTGTTTCACATGAGCAACATTAGCTCCTTTCTTGGGCTCACTGCCACAGGAGTGAGTGCTAGAGAAAGACCTGGATGGCAGTAAATTGACAAATGAAAGCTGCTCTGTACGAGTCGCAATCCAGCTGTGAAGAGCAACATGAAGAGATGCAGAGACCAAATGAAGTGAAGCTGTGAGCATCACCCACCCCACAGATACCAGAGACTTCATAGGGATGAAAAGATTCACATCAAGCTGGGAGGTGCTGAGCAGCATGTTCTTGCTGAAGCCAGGAACGACGGCCACTTTCCTGAAAATGTGTAACTTGGCCTCAGTGCCAGGTATCCCACGTACACAAGTAGTCAGGGCTTGCTTTCACCTTGTTAAAATCAGCTGGGCACATGCTAACACTTTGGGACCCGAACCACAACACTACCACCTAAGGATGTGGCCTGACAGGCTTCCACAGAAGCACAACATCCCCCTTTACCAGATGCCTAAGAAATACTGCATAAAACTGGAATGAATGACACATGCACATCAACTTTTTCCATTCACCACAATCCACCCAGATTACTGCAGAAAGGATGTAACTAACAGAAACAGGAAAACACAAACCCCTACTTTCATTTATTTAAAGGACGGGTTACGCTGATGGTTTTAAATTTATAAAGTTAGATTATAATTAAAAATAATTATAGTAATTATTTATAAAAAATCATGACCAGAGAGAGGAAGCATGGTCTACTCTTTGCAGCACCATTTTACAAATTAGTCAAGTCAGGGTTTTGCCTCTTCTGTGCCCAGGGAGCTCTGTGGGTCCACACACGATACAGTGAGCATTAAACACAGTCAGTAACGGTGACGATGGAGAAACAGGGAAGGGAAGATTGGATCTTATGCAAAGAACCACAATGAGAAACATTAAGGGGCTATATTCAAAATTATCACAAGTGGATAAACTGTTCATCTCAGATATTTTTCTGGATTAAGTTAAAAAATCCAGCTTTCCACTCACTTGCCCTGACACGCTCACCTAGTCTCTTCTGCTTGCTAAACTGCAGCTCATTTAGTACATCTGACACGAAAACTTCCTTATTGTTTAGTATCTAAAATATTTAAAGTCAACAAAGATGTATGGCAGTGCTTTCCCTTCTGTTATTTGTGATTAGTCTGGTTTATAGATTCCAAAGGATGTTTAAACCTCACACAAGTTACGAAGTGAAAATATCATATGGTCTTTCCCCACTAATTTACACGGTGGATTTTACACATTAATTTCATGTGTTTCCATGTTAACTAATTTATATACCTAAGGGAGAGGAGGGAAGTGGGCTCAGTACTCAGTCACGTATAAGCTGATCGCAAAAGTCAGAAATTTCTGTAAAAGTGAAACATAAAGAACCGCTATTGCTATAAGTAGATAGATTTATGACAGATTCAACTCCCAGCTTCCTTTAAATCACAGTCTCCCCAAATCTTGAGTTTGAAAATGTCTGTAATTTGACAACCAGTGTGAATACATTTACGAATGTACTTACTATTAAGCATGACGCGATTTGCTCTTCAAGAAGAAGTTTTTAAAACGATCTCTCCTGTTTTACTAAGATTAAAGTGGTTTTCAAGGTTTGCAAGTTTGATTCAAGGAGTTTCGAACCTCCTGTTGCTAGAAAAATATTTGTCCAATTTTTCCACTGTGAAAGTTGTTTGACATTAGCATTGACTCTAGGAATAAAATACAACGAGTTTAAAGTCTGGTCAAAAACAAAGCTTAAAATTCAACAATAAAAAGCAGAATTTCTGCTAATTTTAACTGAAAACATATTTCTGTTTCATTGAACCAAACTGAGCTGCAAAGAGGGAAGAGAGCAATTTTTGATAGCTGCAAGATTTTAAATCGCTAAGTCTTCCATGAACTCTAGGGTTCTTTTTTATGTTTCACAAAAAAATACCATAAATATGCTACAAGCTCTTCTGAGTGGGCCACTAGAAACTGATGTTAAAACACCTTGGTGAAATAGCTTTCAGCACAGATAAATGTGCTCCTGTGGAGCTAGCTGGGTCATTTTAAACTGTTACTGCTCCTAGGCTTTTATTTTTGCTCCTCACCTATTTGTTTCTGCCCTTTCCTGGCCCCTCCAATGGATTATATGAGCATCCATTGTCTGCTTCAGTTCAAAGTCAGTCAGGTTAGCTCAAATCACTGCTGAAGCTTACTTAAATTTCAGTAAGTCACAGGTGTCTGAGGCAAGCTCGCTACAACAAAATTAATTAATGGAATAGCTTGAGAAAATCGTACTGAAAGAAGCATGTCAAGTCTGATAAGAGATTGGTTAAAAGGCATGGTTAAGAGATTCCTTACCCAATTTAGTCCCTGAGAACCAATTGCACATTGAAAGAGGACCCTTGTTAGTGCAATGAGTTCTATACAATGTTTCTTCTTTGCTTGGGATTAAGCACAAAGCAGCTTTAACCAGCACCTATTTTGGCAGGGTTATCCAATTAGCCATGCACAGAAACAGGCTTTCCAAGTTATCCAATTATTTACCTTCCCCTGAAAAGCAATGGCATTTAAAAAAAAAAAAAAATGCTTTTTGTAAAGGTTTGACTGACTTTCAGTCTGTCACCTTTCCTCAGACCTCCCTGGTGGTTCGGTCACATTGTAGAGGGGAATTTTCCACCCTGCAGTTGGTCCCTTGCCCTATATTTCAGATGTTTTTCCAGGTAGCTTCAATGGCTTCAAGCTGTGACGAGGTCAGCTTTCCTCTCGCATACCCCTGGTTTATCTGTCTTTATACGGAGAACACCAAAGGACATTGGGAAATGCTTAACAGCAGTCATCTATGGGACTCTGTCTATGTCAGGTACTAAATATTTATGTCCAGGTTTGAAGGGAGATGCATTTCCTGATGACTGTTTTCAAGGAGGGAGGAGGAAAGAGGCATCTCTAAGGCATGGCTTTCCTAGGCAGCAGCATGGAGCAGCTGTGGAGGCAGAGAGATGCTTCTGGAGCAGCCCTGCAGCCCCACTCGCTTCTGGGGAGAAGACATCTAGAAGCACTGAATGGGGCAATCCACCCGATCAAGTCTTAAAGACCTGGATTCAGTCTCCTCATCTGTCACTGGCCTTATTGGACAATAAATACACGAATAAATTGCTGTGAAATGTCGTGCCAACCCTATCAGTGGGGGCCATAGTTGATTTGAAAGAATGACATTTGATTTGCGAACGATCCTGGTAATTTGAATTAATCTGGGGGACAGGTGGGATTGTTTTTTTGGGGGGGGGATATGGCTTTCATGTAAAGACTGGCACAATGCAACCACTGAAAGTAGTGACTTGTTCCTCACCAATACCTGGGTCCCACAACCACAGTTCATTTCTCAGGTGTCCCTCAAGAGCAGATCTCCTGGGCAAAGTGACGTGAAAAGACAAAAATGGTCAATATCTATACTTCTGATTTCTACTTAATTTCAATGCCTGACATGCCAATCTCTCCTGAGATATTTAACAGCGGTTTAGCTCAATAAACAGTCAAGAGCCCTTCATCCACAATTCTATATGCAAACCATATGTTGCAGTTGAAAACTTTGAAGATTATAATTAGAACTGTCCATTCAGTTTAAACAAGGTCAAGAATGAAAACTATTTCAAATTCAATAAACAGGCCATTTGAAAGTGTAGACGCTGTGGAGGACAAGCTTAACAATTTAATTGACAGGTAAAGCTTCATTTCTAATCCTTATTTTGATATCGTCTGTAGCCTCAGGAGTCAAAACACATCATTGCTCAGTCCTCAAAATATGCAGAGAAAATGAAAATGTCAGTTGAATGAAAAAAAAGGAGAAGCATCTGTTTGATAGCTGTGTAAGCCTGTGATATGTAAACTGCTCTGGAGTCAAGCAGCCCTAATTAGAGTTTCAAGGCATTCTTCATTAAATATACACACAGAGACACATATATGTGAGTTTTAAGCAATTATTGGGGCCAGATAATTTGCAAGAAAATCAGGGTATAGAATTGAAGTAAAGAACGTGATGATTTTCATGGACAGACCTCAGACAACACTGTGAAGCTTGCACACAGCAGTGAAGAAATAGTTTTCATCATCTTTTCACAGTGCAGATCTGTACATTTTTCTTCACTCTCATCTTTTTTAAATGAAAAAAGAACGATCCATTTCTGAATCTCAGAGCCGTAAAAGCATCACAGAGAAGTACAGCCAAGAAAGAAGACTGATAGGGTTACCAGCCTCCACACTGGGTTACACTAATAGATATTTTGGCAACTGTACACACTTGACGACTCCAATCCACGTCAATATGAAACCCACACAGAAGGACACAGGCTCGCAGTGAAGAACTGGTGCCAGGAAAAGTGAATGACCACATGAAGAAACAAAGGAGTCAATCTGAAAAACAACAATCCAGACAAAAGCATAACTTATGATCTCAAAAAATATTTATATGCTGAAGAAAACAGCCTCATTAATTTTATTCATTGTTTCCTGTAGAAAAGAAGTGAATGTCCCGGCCGTAAGCAATGAATTTGGAAGAGGACATTTTGCCTGTGCAGTGCATCAGTGTGGGCTGAAACACAATAATTAAACATTTATGTAATTTCTGCTTAGGAAAGAGGCTTTGAGATCACTAGCATCAGCAGGTACACTGCAGCGCTGCTGCAAGATTTTCTGATGTGGGGCATAATAGCAGAAGGAAAATTTGTTATGGGACTATATCAATTTTTAAAGACAATTCCTCAGCACAATTCACTTAGGCCATGCTGGGAGGCGGGAGAGTGGCAAAGGAGGAAATGATATCTACGAGGAGATGTACTTAATAAGCGACAGCATGATGCAGCCAAACTCCTTGTGCAGATTCAAATCTGAGATGTAGTAAGGAAGTTTATATGTTGGGCCATCAGCATCTTCTCTCAGCAGGATATGACAGTTTGAAAAAACAGTTATGGAATAAAAAGAGAGAGAAATGACTGATATGGTGCGAACACATTTTTTTGTTAGCAGCAGTATTAATGCCCACTTGCTGAGCTCAGTAAGTGTTTTTACTACAGTAGGACACAGAGGAATGTCTTTTCCACACACAGTACGTAAAATATGCAGAAAAAAAATCATGCAAATACCTTCATAATTTGATGTTTCCTGCTTACAGTACATACACTCTGCTTGTCTGAAACATGAATGCTATTTGTGACAAATGTCCTTCTTGGGTTGGGAAAAAGCTCTATGCCATCACGTCTTGCTAACTGACTGGAACATAAGCCAATCCTGGTACTAATTGGTTTGGGTGGAGCAATTGCTAGTAGGTCTGTTTTTTTCAACATGTGAAACACTTGTAATGCTGTCACTGGTCTCAGAAGTAGACAGATGAGTAGGCATCTCATTGCTTAGATGAGACCACGGTACCTTCCACTCCATTACTGAAAATTCAGCTCACTGAAATTGCTCCACAGTCATTAGTTTATATGATGTCTCCTCAAGATGTTCCACAAGCGTCAATTCCCCACTGGAGCTATCATAACTCCAGACCTATCTTCTGCAACATAAATTGTCAGCAAGCAAAAGACAGTGTGTTACACAGATTTTCTTGCTCTGCTTCCATATAACATATATTAATCATGACTCTGCAGAGATGCACCCATGAGAAGAGGCATTAACACATCCCAAACCTGCCCATGCCAGACTTCCAGAGCTGGATCCTAATGATTGATGTCACCAGGCACAGAAGAGCCTTTTTTTTTTTTTTCCTGAGATTAAAATGACATTAAATTAATCACTTGATTGCTCCATTTTTATTAGCTGTTTTTGAACTCCTTCACTGACATTGAATCCCTTTTGGGATAGTAACTGTTAACAAGGTATTCAGGTGGGTCTTTCAACGATCTGGTACACTCTAACAGCAGGTATATTTCAAGCTGGTCTTCTAATAAATCCCAGTTAAAACCCTCAGGTACTCGTGTAATTGAAGTTTGAGTAATCCAATATGATGTTGATCAAACTACTGATCTTTTAATAAGGAACTGTAGCCTTCCCAGCCGTTGCTACCTTGCTGACAGTCATGTCTGGATCGCTTCCTTCGGGCCAGTGCTTTGAACACAGAAGCTGACGTATTTCTGTTTGTTTTAGATTTTATCACAAATTGCTTTAAAGTTCTTTCAGAATATATCAGTTGGCTCATAAAATCTATGGGCATTTCAATATAAAATGGGATTTCTATTAGTTGTCCCCATTAAAGATGGCATTAAATGCTTCTAAAGAGGAATATAAACAACACTCAGGAGTTGTACTTCTTCATATCTCCATATCTGCCCTTAGTCATTGTTTACATAGCCTATAGGCAAAGCTATAGAAAATGCAATAGTTACCATGCACAATACTCTCCACGGAAAGGCAAATGTGCACATTTTTCCTTTTATAATTTCCATTTAAAGTATGAATTGAAGGTTTCTAAGCCTTGCCTCTCTACACAATCGTAATTCAGTAGCAATTTACATTTTCGATGTGCTCAAAATGAACACGAAGATGACTCATTTGCTGTTTATAAGATGCTTATATTTGCTGGTAAATACCTTGCTACAAACAAGCTATAATTTAAGTATTCAAAAGCCTTGGTTCAGCATAAAATTACTAACTGTAATTTTGGAGACCATGACCAGAGCTTCAATTTCAGGCTTGCAAAGCTCTTCCTACACAATGATTCTTGAAATTATGAGTGTATTTTCTTCTCTGACAACGGCAATCATTGTATCTCTGTAATTGCAGAAAAGATTACCTAGCTTTTAATTCACATTAGTCAGCTGCAACAATACCATGCTTCTTTCCTTTCCTTTAAAATAAACTAATTATTGTCAATCAGCCCAGTGGAATGTTAACATTCTCCATAACCTGCCTTTCAGAGGTAGTCATAAATGCTAGAAACTAGCTAATATAAACTAATCAGAGCTCTAGAAATGTATCAAAACATATTTGTACTCCAGTCTATCATTTTTGTCATATTATTTCTAAATATAATATTTTGTCTGGACAATAATAGTCCTTTCATATAGATATATAGTACTTTTATCTAAATATTCAAAGCTCTTTATATGCATTAATTAAACCCCATTAAATCCCTGACTGGTGTAGTAAATACCACAGTATTTCCAAACCCTAAATATTTTCATTGCTAACAGCTGATCAATAAAGCTTTATGTATCAATCACTTTGCACAAAGAAAAGTTTTCACACCAGTACGTTTGATCATCCGCAGCTTTCTGCACAAATTCACAATTGCAAAAATTGGTGTCACATGCAGAGAAACCACAAAGGCAATGACTACCATTCTCCCTGCACTTCACGCAACCGCTCCTTTCCAAAGATAATAGCAAGTTACGGTTCCCACTTAGTATTTCCTTCCAGCTGGTAGAGCCCACGTGAGGCTTTTCAGACGCCAGAGGAAGACCAGGAGCTGGAAGCGTGGGGCTGCAGCCCATAATCAGCTGTGACGCACGGTGAGCTCTCAGGCACCATATGGACCCGAGCCATGGAGGCTGCTGAGCTGGGACTCCGCACTCGTTGTTACCTGGGAGGCCTGTGACTTCTAGAAACAATTTTTCCCTTTCAGTCCATGTCAGATCAGTGATCAATAATTCATCTGATAACTGACATGAAGGACAGCATGCCAGTTTTCTGTGGGTTTTGAATAATACCATGCTTTTTAAAAATTGTGCTGCTTGAGAACATTGTAGAAGGTAAGCTGTGGGAAACATATAACATATTGATATGTAATACATGCATATATATATGTGTATGTATGTACAACTACACTGAACTCAGTGTAATCCTTACATAATTTGAAAATTAAACTGCCAGTTGCACATTTTGTTTATGCAAAAGACTTATTAAAATTCTACAATTAAATTAAACATTCAACGAGAAAAATCTAGAAAACAAGAAAATCTCCAAGGAAAAAAAAAAGAGTGGGATCTTGAAATAATCACCGCTGTTTTCTTGAAATATAAGTGGTTCCAATCTGCCCCAAAAGTCAAAGCTGTACATGCAGGTAGGACTCCTGCACTATTGCTGTTGCTTTGGAGCCTCTGGTTAGGACCTTGCTCTTGACTCTGGCTGTTTGTACCCAACTGGTTTGCTTAAAAAGTGACTGAAACCTGACCATGCTTGTCCTCAGTTCCAATCGATAAGCACATGCATTCAGGATAAATGAGCTCACTCTTCAGTGGCTATATTCATTTTGGAGGAAGCTGTCATACTGTTAGTTCATCTACTCTGAGGGATATCATATGTGAGAAGTTAAGTGATTCCATTCACAGTCGTCTTTGTTCCATGAATAAGAGAAGACAGGGGAGACTCTTGCAATAGTCAAGCATGAATCAGGAAAAATAAACTCATGAAATTAAAATGCAAAAATAAATCATTACAATTATCAGAGCATCAGATGCTCTTCTCAGCTAAGACTACCACATTATTGCTAAAAATATAGGTTGGAAATCCCTGCTCTTATCTGCCCCACCTAGTCCAAGCAATGTGTTTATCCCCTCATTCTTCCCTGATTGAAGAGAAACAGGTCAGAGCTGAGATGACTGTGATTTTGCTAAGTTTAGTATATGATACATTTTAATAAGATGGACAAGGTTTGTGTGTCCCTGGTGTGTAATTGACTGGATTAGGTTTGGAAGGGCACGCAAAATGAGAGGGGAGCAACTAAACCAACCTGCGGCATTCGTTATGTGCTGGCAGTCACTGTGAGCCTTCAATTAGCAATCCAAAATTCAGCTCAGGTTTCCACCTGCCTTGGGCTTGCCATTAATCAGGATTCAGGTAATTCATCTTAAAAGTCCAATAACCTACAATTAATGCTAGTTCTACTATGAATCTGTAGTAATTTCTACTGCTTATTTTGAGTACCTTTTTTGCTGTAGCACTGTCAGAAAGAGACAAATGCAGAAAGATGATGCTATTTGCCTAGGAGAGTGCAACAGCTACTAGCATCTATCGATCCCAGCTGGCTCTTAATGCAGCACGGGAGTGCATAAGAAAGGACAGACAAATGACCTCCAGCGTTCATTTCTCCTGAAGAACCAGAGAAAAATACTTGGGGAAAAAAAAAAAAAAGAATGAATTTCAAAAAGAATTACTTAAGAGTAGAAATAAAATTAAAGTTAAATTCCCAATAAAGCTTGCAAATATGAATGTCTTATGGTAGTTTCTGCCCAGATCTTCTTTGCAGCCCTGCACAAACAACACGAGGTTCTCCTACCTAAATTCAAGTATCCTGAAAACCATGAAAGTCTGACTGCATAACGCTACACAGTGTTTAAAATGCACTGTTAATCCTTAGTCTTAGTTAATATCTTTCTCTTCATAAGAGGAGTAAGGGAAATCTTGTTTTTTATTATTGGGATCTGAAATCAAAAGCCATAATTATGCTTTGTATTTGTGACTAAAGATACTGATTTGACAATTAGGAGCAACCATAGTAAACAATATTTAAATGTAAAAATAGCTATTGCTACTTGTTAAATTTACTTCAGATGGTCAGACATCTACCAGTATTCTGGATGCACAAACTGATGAAGAAGAAAGCATTCATTCCTTGGCTTCTGAGAGAGTGCCTGAAAGCCTTTCCATACTTTGAAACTTACATGCTTTGAGTTTTGTGACTCAGCTATAAGAACCCATGTTGGAATCCCAGGGTACAAGTGAGCACTTGAACACAGGGCTGGATATACCAGAAATTAGTTTTTGTGCTCTTTTCCAAACTCTTTTTCTTTTGCCTATTATTATTCTCTTTCTTTTCAAATTAGTGTAAAAATCTAATAAATTATTATATCTTAGTTATCAAGATTGTTAACCCAGGGTCTGTTAAGGTAACAAGATGGAGCTGTCTGTGCCCCTAATTCTTCTCTGAGGTGGACATTAAGTGGGCATAGTATTTCAGTTACAGATAATTAGATAGCTGTGATACAATTACTACAATATCGATTTTTTTCCATATCTCAGGATAAAGTCTTGAAATAGAGAAAGACAAAGAAGGTCAGGTGGTTTTACCTCATCGAGGAGCGCCTTCACTGGATTACTCTAAGATTTAAGTTCATGCTGAGTGGTACTTGTTGCACATGTCTATAGGACTGGTCTATATTTCTTCTTGTAAAATATCATCTATTTTCCATATTCTCCTTTGATTGAAGTGTTCCTGAAAATAATTAAATCTGTGCGATGGCACGTCATAGTGTTATGAATCAATGAAATTTCTGAGATAAGACACTACAAAAGTATCCTGAATCTCTCCAATTGACTAATTTCTCTTCTCTATTGAGAAGAGAAGAGAAGAGAAGAGAAGAGAAGAGAAGAGAAGAGAAGAGAAGAGAAGAGAAGAGAAGAGAAGAGAAGAGAAGAGAAAAAAGAAAACTTCCTGGCAACTCTCTAGAGGTGCACAGTATTATGTCCTTCGTTTTTTTCACAGGCCTCAGCAGAAGCTTGGTGCATTGACTTGATGGACAAGGAAACCAGTCCAAATGCAGAATTAGTGTGTTTATTCTCTTTGGCAAAAACACAGCATTTGACAAGAATAAGTTATGACCAAAACCTCAAGCCTTACAGACTAAATAAATGCTGAGGTCATTTTAATAAACACTTTCTTTGACAAATCCTTCAGTATTCCTTTTAGTCACGCTATTAACTCTTCTGTGGAAGCAGTGCTTAGAGAGTTCCCATCAGACAAGAAATCAGGATAAATCATCGACACCAATGACTATTTTATTACTTGGGTAAACAGCAGTGGCCTTGCAAAGTCACACACCGTCTCTGAAGGCAGCCGCTCCACGAGGCTCTCCAGCAAAGGTCAGGGATCTGCCCAGGCTCAGAAGCTGGACTGAACCCCTAGGGATGCCTGGGGACTGGGTTGCACTGATTGCAATATTGCTCTAATCAGTAAAATAAAAGCTTCATTCCATCAACAGCTAACTATATGACTTCATTTGTCTCCAGCTTCATTCAGTTGTCTTGACAGATGAGAACACAATAATATAAATAAGAAATGACATTTTACCAAAGAAGGTTAACATAAGGTCACAACCTTTTTCATTTGACTTCTGTAGCTTATTCATGTGTGAAAACATGCTTTTGTAGCTCTAGCCTCAGCATGCTTTAAAGATCTGGACTTGTGCTGAAAGCTGAGTTTTAAAATGGTTTGGAAAACATTTACGTTTGGAATACGTACCATATTTATGTTTGGAAAATACCATTTTGCTTTTTGTGATGTTTGAGAAGAATTGTTTCACATTAGTATAAGATATAAAATGAGAATACCTATACATATCACAGAATATCACATAAGAAGTCAGCGTTACCTCTGCCTAATCAATGAGGAGCTAGTGCACAAAGATGAAGTTGATTTGCGCACACACACACATTTCTCCTCCCTTACTCAGACAAAGTTACAGCTTTCTGAGCAAATTCCCCCACTGACATCAACCAGGATGCCCCTAGAATTACTGAACACCAGTATGGATGCATAGGGCACAGAATGAGGCGAACAGCCATACACTAATAAATGTCAAATATTAATTTATTGTACTATTTGTGCAGTGATTTAAATCCAAATCCTTTTTCATCATTAATTTCAATAGGACACATGAAGAGTGAGAGGTAAGCATGAGCTTTATGTCAAAATCTGTAATGCCTATGTGACTATGTGCCAAAAAATATTTCTCTGTCAGATAAGAAAAGTGAAATTCTGTTCATGAACACTGGAGATTTAAGCTGCAGTACAACACATAGATAATTAGTCTTGAAAGGCTAATCAGTTCACCACTCTGGCTGGCATTTCTATATAGACGCACATGCCTTCATCTTACTACAACTTGCCTCTTCATGCAAGTAGCCCTCACTGAAATAAGATGTTACATACCACGTAACTCTGAATGATATATCCTGACATAAGAGACCACAACCAGTTGGAAAAGGTCCTTACAGGCCTTGGAAGGAGCACAGTAGGGGGTGGCCCAGGCTGTGCCACTCCTTCCCCTTCCCCATGCAGCTCTTCTAACCAGCCACAGAGCCACCCAAGGGAAAGTTTAATGAACACTGATTGCAATAACCTTTTTTAAGATGATCTTGCCTATTTTATGCTGTTGTCTTGTTCATATTCATGTAGCCTTGTGTCTTGCAGACACCTTTGATGCCACAGAAGGTAGAGATGCTGAGCATCCTCAACTTCTACTAGCTGTCCATTGTCAGATTAGGTTCTTGGGACTCCTAAAATGGCTCACAATAAAAAGCTATTATTGACTAATCAGCAGTACACTTCATTATGTTGTTGGATTTGTGAATTTTTATTCACTTTCCACTCCTCAACATTAAAGAGCTACAAATGGGTAATAACAGTATTTTTTAAAAAATAGTTAATTCCTGGCAACATCTTTCCTTTTTGTCAAAAGGATGCTCTATTTTGTTTCTGAAAAACAAGATCAATCTTCACACTAATAATGACCTACTGAATAAAATCTGCACTACTTCCATGGTGCTTTTATAACAATATGCCTTATTTGTACCTTGACTGACAAAAAACCACACTGTACAGCAATTGATCATTTCAGTCACCAGTGAAATAAAACCAACCATGAGACAGATAATGGGAGCAGAACAATACTGCACAGCTATTTAATGCTAGAGTTTAGACTAAGAGCTAACATAAAGCACAATGAAGCTATAAAGAAAGAAAGAATGTAACTACCCAGAACAACTGTAAGCCTTACTCCTCCAAAAATGCTGGGTGACTTGAATGATGAGAAACTGTTCTGCCCTCATCTACAAAATGAGCCCTTTGAGCAATGCAGAACCATCGCATCAATAAAGCACCAAGTCAGCGTCACATCCTGAAAGATCAGCACCTTCGAGCAGTACACGCAGTTTTGTTTGGGAGCTCATGTTTCCCTCCTGTAATAGTCAACCACTAAGTCGCTCATAATGCAAAATCTAATCGCTAGAAGTTGGTTGAAGGTGACTTGTTGCAAGTCGGTATAGCCTTATGCTCATTGTCATTATCTGCACCACAAAAGTTCAGGTGTAATTAGTGTTACCACTACGCTCACCTTGTTCTAAGGCTTGAGCAGTTTCAGTTTATTGCACGCTTCCATTTTTGTCTGAAGATTTCATACAGTGGCTTCAAAATGGCTAACAATATATTCTTCTCTAATTCCTATGTAGTACAAGAATCAAATATCTTAAGCTCTGTTTGAGTTTTTAAAGAATGTCAAAATAACAGATTTTGAAGTCTATTTTAAGAATAGCAGAACTGTATAGAAGGAACACTAATTTAACTGACACAAAACAATTTTAACACAAACAGTACTCCTGCACACTAAACAACTTAGGATTACAATGTGTAGAAACCCTGCTTTCAAAAATGTAGTTTTTGATGAACTTTTAAGCAGATGTGAAAACAGCAAGTTTTCACAAACAGACCTATACACTGGCTCACAGGCATATCACCAATTAGCCACCAAAAGAGGTAAGAGAAGACTGAGGTGAAGTAGCAGGAAGCTGTGAATCATGCCTAGTATTTGTAATTTCAGCTCTCAAAAGGCCAAAATGAAAGCACTGAGGGACATAATGAAAAACTTCAATCAAAATAAAATAAGCATCTACAGCTTATTTACATTGTCAAGCTCAATATCAAATGATAGCTTACCTTGGAAAATAATTCTACAATCTTCTAGTGGAAAAAAAGGAGTGCAGCCAAATAAATTACAAAGTTAGGGTAAAGAATACGATCATAGCTAAGAAATACACTGCTTTGTAATAAATCTTAAGAGAGGAAGGTAATAAATCTTAAGAAGGACAATGGTAAAATGAAATCCTGGAAGAAAGGAATTTGTGAGATACTATGCAACAGGAAAAGCCAGAGGAGATGGCTTCCTGTGAAAAGATAACACAGTTCGTGAAAACATACCTAACACATTTCATCTTGAGAGAATCAGAAACCTTCCACTCTGTACTTCCTGTAGCAATGAAATACAATCGAGGGTGCAATCCTGGCACACAGCCAGTGCCCAGAAGATCATACAGCAGCAGACATTCATCACCTGCATTAGCGGAGAGTTCAAGAAGGGGAAGGATCTGCTCTGGCCTCTGATACAGTATATCTTGGCTACTTTACACCTAATCCCTGTTACTCTTTGCATCTGATGATGTAAAAAAATATTGTGACCATAGATCAACAGATCCAACAGGTTTGTTTACATCCACTCCATATTTACCAATGCGACTTTAATGAATTATGGTTAGACTTCCTAAGTGTTCTAACATAAACTTATGTGATGTTTTAATTTTACACAAAGTCAAACTTTTGTATAGCAGCTTTTTCATAAGAACAAATTTTACCCTATAATGCACTAACTGGACTTATATTTCCCTTAGGAAGAAGACAAATGGGTTTATGTAGCATGTGATTTCAAATCCTTTTTTATTCTGTTAATCTCTAGCTGTGGAATTGTGATTGAAATGCAAAGATGTATGTGTATTTTCTGATAAGAGCCATTTTGTTTTAGAGACATGAAATATTATTGAACATAGACACTTTCTTCAGGCTTTTAAACTGACGATGGAAATTCTATAATCAGAACATGGCACAACCAATCCAGGTTAAGCGATAATTTTTCAAAAGAAAAAAAAAAAAAAAACAAAAAAACCCTTTGAAGTGTTCTTAGAGCTACATCCACATAATCCAGACATGAGATCGGCTTTCTTGACAACTCTGAATATACACTCTTCAGCTGGCTCCAGCTAAAAGCTAACATTTCCTTTTCCTTTCCAATGTCTTCTCTGATTCCTTAATAGCAGTAAGACACAGAACAAAACATTACCTCCACACGATTTTCCATCTTCCTCCAGTTTCTGGCCAGCTGGACATTTGCAGTGGTAGCTGCCGATGGTATTACAGCACTGGTCATGACAGCCACCATTCTCAGTGGTGCACTCATTTACATCTGTGGGGAAAAAGTATTAGGTGGTCAGTAAAGAGTGGGCATTGACAGGATTATACGTTTATTTAAGAACAACTGTGTATGATCCTGACGTTACAGAGTTAAAAAGTTACTGAGACATACAACTAAGCACCCTTTAGGCCACCGCTGCAGAAATGACTTCCCGCTATGTTACTCTGCCTCACAACTCAACCGACAGGTGCAATGGGAGGATTTTTCCTCCTCCACTTCTGTTCAAGGTAAGCTGCAAAGCCCACCCAGCTTCAGCTGCAGGCTATGCCAAACTCACTTAACTCCCCACTTCTAGAATGGGGAGGGCTGGAGCACTTCTCCTATGAAGACAGGCTGAGAGAGTTGGGGTTGTTCAGCCTGGAGAAGAGGAGGCTCCAGGGAGGCCTCATTGCGGCCTTCCAGTACCTAAACAGGGCCTACAGGAAAGCTGGGGAGGGACTCTTTGTCAGGGAGTGTAGTGACAGGACAAGGGGTAATGATTTTAAACTAAAAGAGGGTAGATTTAGATTGGATATAAAGAAATTCTTTACTATGAGGGAGGTGAGGCCCTGGCGCAGCCTGCCCAGAGAAGCTGTGGATGCCCCATCCCTGGAGGTGCCCAAGGCCATGCTGGATGGGGCTTTGGGCACCTGGGCTGGTGGGAGGTGACGTGCCCATGGCAGGGGTGGGACTGGATGGGCTTTAAGGTCCCTTCCAGCCCAAACCAGCCTATGATTCTATGATTCTTTGCAAGAAGAGCAGCAGCAATCTTTATACTGACATTTCCACCAGCTCACTTGTGTATTAGGTTGCTTCCAGCAGTCATGGCAGAGATGAAAAACCTCTGGAAGATGGAAGCATTGTAAATCAGTCAAGGTCGCTCTTTCCTTAGGATATGTGTGCACTAATATCTGCACTCCTTGCCTATTCACCTGCTCAAGTTTGTGCTTGCTTGCATGATTCTGAATAGGAAAAAATAGATTTTACACATTATAAATGAAGAAGATTAAAGAACCATATAAATATTAAAATAAATGACTAGTCAATGGACTAGTCAGAAAAAGAGAGAGAAAAATAAATAGTGAAGACATTTTCTTTTTGACCTGTGTACTCGTATATTCTGCACAAGAATTTCTGAAGAAACGTGATAGAAATCTTCAGGCCAGTAATGCTCTGTTGAGCTGCATCACAGACAACAGATGGTATGAAAGTATTTCCAAACGAGAAAATTTGTCAAGTGGGATAGTAAATATAGCAAAACCAGCAGGTATTTGCTGTATTGATTTCATGTATTCTGGAAAGCATACTTGTGCATTACTTTCTGGCTTGCATTGCTCTCTCTGAAGTGTGAATGTTGTCTCATAGACACATAATTAATCCAGTGCAGGGGTAGGCAGGGACAGCAACGAATCTGCACAAGAACAATGGGCTGCAGGTACCTTTTTCTTGGATTCTTGACAAACATCTCAAACTGGCTTTTTGGCAGAGCAGACCTACTCAGCATGCTGGTAAGGGGCAAGCCATGGCTAAGGGGACACACCAGGTTCTCAAAATCTGGCATGAGGACACAGGTGACAGATGTCACCTCCACAAGGACTTCAGTGTTGGTAGGGAGCACAATTGCATTCAGGTTAGAGAGCAAGAGAGCTGGGAGGAAGAAGATTAAGCAACAGAAGATAAGCGTCATTGTGACTACACAAATTGAAACAAGTGCTTCATATTGGGAGCACTCCGTATCGTCAATGAGGAAACACAGCTTTTAAAAAAAAATTCTAATTAGACTTCATCCAAGAGAAATACAAAGTGCTGTAAAAAACAATCAAAAAAGAAAGAATTTCCGACGTATACAAGAGAAATGAAAGCCTTTCAACTGCAATCCTTAGCTGCTAAAGACTAAGATTTACCAAGGTTTGTTGGTTCTTTGATGAGTTTGAGTTTAATTTTACTAGTTCATTTATGATCCTGGCTAAAAAACAGAGTTAAAAGAAAATTTGGGGGAAGTTTCAGATTATGAACAAGCTAAAGAAAAGCATATCATGAAATGTCAACATTTAGTAACGTGTATCTGAAGAGGCACAAACTCACTAAAACCACCTCATTTCTCTACAGCTCTAAATTCAGTGTAATGACTGACACACTAAAACTTTCTTTGTCCCGAGTGACATTGAAAAGCACTGGCAAGCTAAATTAAAAAAAAAATAAATCAGTTATATCAGAGCTACACAACAAACCAAATCTTAACTCACATAAAGTCAGGAAGGCTTTTCTCTTTTTTTCATGGGAACACAATTTAGATAGAAACTTTTCTGAAGAAAAACACTTACACACCCCGAAATGCAAAAACAAACCTTACCGAAATAAGAAACTCATCTGTTTGCTTCTCGGCAAGAGACTGAGAGAACATATGACAAGCAACAGATTTTAGTCCTGTTCCTCAAAGCATGGGAAGAAGGCACGGTAGCGCTGAGCATCATACAGAAGATCGACAAAGCAGACGTGTTCCAAATGATTTACTCCCTCTAACTAGCACACATCTTGATATGCCTTGTGGTAATAAACAGTAATGAGCCGCATAATAACCGTGCTCCACAGCTTCAACTTCTATTTATACTAACAGAATTGAAAACTAATAAAATCTCTTGCAATTTATTTTTGAAACAAAATTATGTGAGGAACTACTTTATTTTTCTGGACCATGTTTAGCATCTGCAATACTACATGACCTCCTAGCATAAAATATTGACTAAGTTATGTGGTCTATAATATACAACCCAATTTATTAACACCAATGTCTGTATTTTCAACCAAAACATGGAAAGAAAACCTTTCAAGCTGAGAAGCTAATCATTATCCTCTTGATTTCACAAGGGTATAATACACACGGAAGTCTATGCTGCTATTGCATACTAATGTATAGAACATTTTTCCTTTTGATTACAGCATGTTTATATTAGCAATCAGGAATCTTCTTGTTTCTTGTTCAGCATAAAAACCTGCGAGCCACCTATGTGTTTTGTCCCAGTAAAAGAACCAGTGCTATATGACTAAAACTCATCATTTTCTTCCACCTCTCTCTCTCATGCTGTGTCCAGGATTTCGTTGTCTCTGCCTTAATACTTGTTTTCATCCTACGCTTTTTTTTTTCCTGTTTCTTACAACAGAAATGTTCTGCTTTTTCTATTATATGCAGAAAATCTGACTTTTCATCCACACTTCTCTTTAAAACAAGTATGTCATTTAAAGCTGATCATCATAACTCAGAAACTAAATTATAGTTATTGTAAGACAGCAAAATAAGCTTTTGACATAGCCTTTTCCCTATGACACAGCACAAACATTTGAAGGCATAACCCTCATTAGGTATAAACCATAGTAGTTCAAAACTTAGCGTTAAGAAAATTTGCTCTCCAAGCAACTGCATCTGCAACTGTACAACCTCCTGTGCAAGAGTTTCTCCACTGCCTGTATCATGCCAACTTGTTTTTTACAATCCAGTAATAAAGGTCAGTAGTTGCCTCAAAGAAGCACAGAAATAAATTATCTGAATGTGAACTAAGAACAAATTTGTTTTATATTTACATTGTAAAAACATGGTTCATACAGCTCTTAAAAGCCATTCTATATTCCTAAAACACAGACTAGTCAGAATCTTAATATCTGATTACAGATCTGCCACTGTAAAAAATAAAAAAAATAAAATAAAAAAAAAATCCACCTACAACAAAAACAATTCTGTCAAATGATAAATTTCTGTCTGCTTTCCATATTCAATGTCATTCAAGGTTGCAAATATATATGCCTTTTGGATAGCAAGAAAAATGACAGAAAATTTCTGACATGTAACAAGTCTGCCAGGTTAGGGCTGACAAAAGTTCAATGTTATCAAGACTATCAATCCATCTGTAATGACATGCTGTAGGCGATTCAGAAAAATAAATGTGATGCTTTCTACTGCAATATTTCACATTTATTTATAGAGCCAATGTTGCAACACAAAAACATTATCCATGGGACATACTGTATGTGAGCTTTCAATCCTGCCATAGGAAGTCTTAAAGAAAAAAAAAAAAGAAAAAAATCATCTAGATTAATTTAATACTAACTTTGTATACGATGTCTGACGTTGTGTGGAAAAAAATCACACTATTTTAAAGACACTAGAATTCAAATATGAGATTGTAGTCTTGTGCCTATGTCCCATGCTCACAGCACAAGGTATTACAGAACTGCACTATGTAAAAAGGTATTCATTTGTCCAAAAACCTCCTCAAATATTTGATATCTTCAGAGTAGGAAAGCACGTCTGTTTTTCATGAAATGGATCAACTTTGCTCAATTAAATATGCCTAGGAGCTACATGCTGAATGGAGAAGGACTGATCCCAGTAGCCTTCTGCATTCATGTTGAATGCTACTGTCTGAAAATATCACATAGCAGAGCAAGCCAGAGACATCCCCAGCTCCAGGGAAAACAATCTTTCACAAAGATTTTAGGTAAGACTAGATGATTTTAGATTTCCTACAAATAAATGAAAATTTTATATATACGCAGCACTGGACAAAATTGCAACGCAGCAGGAAAACAATGGACTGAATCATCTTTTATTTTTGGCAACAATTTATATATTTAGATCTACAGGACACACCAGCTAACCCATTGCCTACAGGCTACTGCATTTTTAAGTACAGGATTTTACCGGTACAACAAGTTTGCAGAATTTATATTAATATAAAGACTCATTTTTAAGACAACAAAGAGAATCTCATAACCGCAGCCCACTATTTAAAACTTTTTTTTTTCCTAAGGTTGCTATATTTATCAGTTGCAGATGATCAACAACTTTATTGAATGCAGCCATATGCAAACTTGCCATTTCAGTGGCCACTCTTTGGGGCTAACCTGTGCTCTGAACTGTAAGCAGCTGACTTCAGCGCATGTCATAGCTCAATGGGCTTGTAATAAATCACTGACGTGGAATAAAATCTGCAAAATCATTCACATTGTTATTGCAATACCACACGAACAAAGCCCACCACTATGGAAAGGGGAGGTTATTTTGATCAGTTTAAAAGCATTTGGCTAGCACACTGTACTTCAATTAGGGGTCAAAGTAACCAGAACATGTTTGTTTAGGAGGAATACAGCAGTTCACTAATAACACTTCATCCCAGTTGTGATTTTCTCCTGAAAACTGGGGTGTAGATGGTCAGATTTCAGGAATCTAAATGTTAAGCAACTTTATGTAAGAAAGAAGCTTGATTAACTCCTGTAATAGGCACTGGCAGCATCTATTGATTTTAAGGGCAATTTAGATACATAAATTCTTAACTCAGAACACAGAACTTGAATGCTTGTAGCATCAAACTTGAATGCTTTTCAGCACAAAACCCTCATAATGCTTAGCATCAAATCCTAAATATATTGTGTGCAACTTAAATGCACCTATATGTGTACCTTAACATAGATGAGTGCCTGGTACATGAACAAAAGGGTATATTTGCATGACGATTTGCTTTCATAAGGAGGTGTAATAGGCGAGCATCTGCAACTATAATGCACACTTGAAAACTTCTCATTTATAGATCTAAATAATCTGATTCAAGTTTTAAAAGTACTAAAGATCCAACAAATAGGCAGCTCCTTAAGGTTTTAGACGCTGTTTTTTTAAAATTACGGCCCAGATGGTCTGCAACCAAAACCATATGTCTGAATAAATCGTGAAGCCTGAGAAAGTTGATTTGAACTTTAAAGGCCAATCACTGCTATGACACCATGCAGTTCACACTAATACATATGCACATACATCAGAGCAACATTACATTATATGTTAATAGCCAAACTGGACAGGCTGACAAGCACAATGCTCACACCCCAGCTACTGCATTTGTCTTTTTCTTCCTTTTTTGCAAGAGCTATATAACAGTCTTCTTTGAACAGTAATTGTCTTGAAAACATAAATTACATCCATCATTTCCAGCACGAACCATAAATTATCTGCCTGAATAGAAAACAAAGCTTCTCATTCTGATAGTCAAGCACAGTCCTACATGTGTATTGATTAAGCACACTTAATGCTTTATTAGGTTTTCTTCCCCCACAAAGTCAATAACAGGATGAATATTTCTTCTTGTGCTGTTATGAAGTATCGTAAATCTGAGCTGTTATTAACAAGCGTCTGATTAGTGGAGCAAACTTCTGAGAGTTTGGCAGAGACTTTTCTCGAGTGAGCTCCCGGAGAACACCCATCATTGCCATTGTCTCCACTGGCAGCTGTCGTACCTGTGCTTCCACGAGTTATCACCTCCTTTTTTAATTATTTTTTTCTTTTTTAGAAAGAAATTACTGCTGCACGCATTCCTCTTAATCCCCATGCCACATTCATATACATCAGAGAACATCAGCCATCTAATTTAACGACCGTGTGCATAGCCCACTTTCCCTCAGGGGTGTGGATCTCTGAGACGGTTTGCTTGCTTTTGTTACTGGAGCATTAAAAAAATTGATTTCATGAAACCTAGATGCAAAACCAAAATCAAACAAAACCTCTTGTTAAACACACTTCACCAGTATTCATTTTTCCTTATTAAAATCATAGGCTGAAGATTAAAAACAAAAAACAGATGCGTCAGTCATTTGCATTTGCACGCATCAAGAATAACTCCTTTAAAGTCAGAATAAAACTCAGTAGATGGAAAAAACAGGCTCAGAGTTTAAATAACAAGTTAAAGAACAAGCTCTTAAAAAGCAAAATGCTGGCAAGAACTGCTGTGTTATACTAGACCTGTCGTTACTCTACTGCAATATCAGAAAATGCTCAGTGCCATGCTGTGGGTACAGCCTGGTCCACCCTACGCTCTCCTCCTGCTCTTTGGTATCTAAAGCCTAGACTAAGTCCTGAAACTCGACATTTAACAATCCTTTCAAAATCTTACTGCTTACCCTCCGTAACCACATACACAGCTGGTCTCTCTTCTCCTTTTTTTTTCCCCCCTCTCCTCATGTTTCTGAGCTTCAAGGACATTTTGCAACAATAACTTCCAAAACCAAACTGTTGGGTGAAAAAATACTAGCTTTGATTTGTTTTAATCCCACTTTAAAAATCAACTCTAGCAGAAACAACTACTTCCTAAAAGTTAACTGCAGGACCTAAATCATGTTCCAGTTTTCTTTTCTACACCAACGGGAATAGCTAAAATGAAAGGAAAAAAACCTTTCCACAGTACAATGAAATCCTGTAATAGTACTCATTTTTAAAATACATTTCACAGACAGGATATGAATAATGCAGCTGAGCATCCCAGAACATCTGAATTAAGCAACAACAGACTAACGGATGCTAATTGGCCATGATTGGAGATGATTGTGGAGCACGACTAGAACTATGATTACAAACAGAGCTTACGCACCCAGCCCAAACCTCAAGTACCGTTGCTGCAATTAAAAATATTTTATCAAATTAGACAAGTGTTTGCCTTTGCCTGCTACGATGGTTATGAGCAAAACATAAAAGAAAGCATCATTTGCTGTAATATAGCTTTCCTCACAACAGAGCTCTGCTGAGACAGATATCTTTCCGCTTAGACTTTTCATGCCACAAAATGGAGCCTTTTTAGAAAGAATTCAGGACTCCACAGTGACATCCTTGAAAGCCTTTACTTTTGTCTGAAAATGCAGCTGCCCTAAAAATGCCTTCTCTTTGGGGTATATCTGACTTCCATTGCCAAGAAGTGGTGGTTATGCACACACAAACAGGATAAAAGATGCTGAACTTTGGAGGTTTGATTTCACAATATAAGCTCTTGCCTATCTTGCAGGCAGACAAACACCCTTTAAAGATCACTTCCAAAGCAGTGATTATCAGTGAGATAATCAAATTAGGGAGATAATCAAATTCAGGAGTCTTATCAACTTGAATTCTGGCATGAATTGCAAGCACGACTCAGGTGTTTGGCTCCAGCCAAGCCAAGTGCTGGAGCCTAACGGGCAGTTCACAAAGTGCACCTTGAACCTGAGACAGGCTTGCAGCTTGCTGCCTTCTGGTTTCCTGGCTAAGAAAATCAGAAAGGGCCCGCCATTTGGTCACAAACTAAGGGTGGGACTTTGCCAGTATTGTTCCCAACAAGTCCAGCTTTCTTCTTCTGCGTCTGTATCTCACGAAAATTTATGTGCAGAACTATTGCCTTTCCCTCTACTTCCTGTGATCTATAAATTGGGTCAGAGTGCAATTGTAAAAGGATATAGAAAAAGCAGGTATGCTAGGTCATTGCTAAAGGCTTAGCATTTACATGTATTAATCTTAAGTGGTATAAATCTCCATAAAAATGAGTTACTTCAAAAAAAAAAAAAATCAAGGCTATGCAAAATTATTTGGGTTCTTGGGCCATGATAGCTGGAGAGTGATAACCAGTATATATCTGCAAATAACCTGAAGGTACCCACGGGTTAGCTAATGCCAACATCTTCAGGACCAACCACGAGCTCAGAGACATACAGCATCGGCATCAAAGGAACACAACGGGAAAGTGAAGAAGGCGGCTCATGCATTCTGCTCAACCTGTATTTTCAAGAGATTTAAAATGTCACCTCCTATGAAGAGCACTGCAATAGTCCAACACATAAATAACAAAAGCAGAGATAAAGATAGCACAGTACATTGTTGATGCTCTTCAGGCTCACAGGGCTAAAAGGTGAACAAACAATTTCAGAAAGAAATAAATATGCTTGTTCCCAGGTAAAACCTGTAATGATGGGTCAGTCTACCAATTCAGTGGTGGCATGCGTGGGATGTTTAAAAGATCTGCTATACTGTTGCTTTAACATCTACACATAGCAGCAGCCTGAGTTTGCAACAGCAGCAGGAAGAGCCGGGCGAGCTGCAGCCAGCAGGATGCAGGAGCAGCGAATCGGGCCCTACAAGAGCAGCTTATTTGGAAATCGAATTCCAAACAGTTATGTAAAGGAACCTCAAATCACAATTTTATCTTCTTGTTCCAGGAAAGACAACAAAGAAAAATACTATTATGAGTGTAGAACAAAGCATTTATTCCAGCTTTGTCTCTCTTTTTTTTTTCTGTACTCGGCAAAAGAATTGATCAATCTAAGCAAGTGCGTGGCTCCTTCCCTCCAGCCCTGTAAAACAAACACCTCAGACCCAGGAGCCTCCTGGCTCCCACAGCCCCCAGCACAGCACGGCGGAGCTGGGCACCTCAGCTAGCCTCAGCACCTCAGCTCATCTCCGGGCAGGCCTCAGTGGGCACAGGGCACTACCCGGTGCCAGGTCAGAGTGTGGCCGTGCCTTATGGCTGAGGCCCTTCTCGGCCCAGAGAGCCCAAGGTCACAAGGGACCTAAGTGTGAATGTGTGTGTGTAGGGAAGGGGACACGGGACAGGAAAAACTGGAATCCAAAGACCTTTCCAGAAAGAGTACTTGGAACCATTTTCTTTCAACAAACGGAGAGAACCCCGCCAGCCAGCCGGGCAGGCGCAACACGACGGTGCTGCTGCAGGAGCAGGCCCCGGCTGCCAGGGTTTCAGCAGGGCTGAGGCCGCGGCCCAGGAGCTGCTGCTTCCCTTCCCGCCCAGACGGGCTGCTTACTGTAGCAGTGCAGTCTGAGCGAGCTAACAACAATAAGGAGCCTGAATTTCAGGACACCCCTATTCTAAGAAGCCAGTTTCTTATGAACTACTCTTTCTCATAATATAATAACCGCAGGACTAAGCACGTGCACAAATTAGTTCATTTTTCACATGAATAATGAAAACTTTTTTTTTTCCCTAAACTATAACATACTGAAATGAGTGTAAAGGATTTTTTTGCAGAGAAAGGATGACACGTGCCTAGCTTCTGGTTTTGAATTGGAATAAATTATTGAGTTTTAAATGGAAACTCCTATTTTCTTTGTTATTTTTTTTTTTAATAGTTGTCCTTGCCAGTCAATGTCAATCACTGGTAGGACAGACTCTACTCATCGTTAGATACAGCCTGGGATTAGATCAAGCAGCAATGAACGGCACGCCTCCACTGCTGACTTAAATGAGTTAAATATTTCTTTCTTCCTATTTCCTCCTGAATAATCTCTCCTGTCTTTTGTTTTTCATTATTAGAAGACCTCCCTAACAGTTATGTGGGCAGAATTACTCACTACTCTGTCAAAAATCCCGTGCTAACTATAGTTGTCAAGGCATCTCACTTCTTTTTACTACAGAAAATAACTTCTGTAATCATTCTCTGCGTGGCTGAAACATGATCGTACAACCAGGTCACTCCTTTAACAACGAACTTAAATGAGAACTCTTCATTTGGTCTACACAGACGTATGCCATTGCCACTTAGCTGTGCTCACTCACAGTGTCTTCTAGTAACTGATCTGGCATGTCAAGGGCAAAAGAATCCATGGAAAAAAAAACAAATGATTAAATCTTCATCGGTTTAATTTGTAAAGAAACCCTAGGGAAGTCATTATTCCCAGAGACTTCATTGCCTAATTTATCTTCTGAATTCCTCTCACTTATTTGACACCAGTGGGTGCTTGTTAACTGTTACTTAGTGTTACTGCAGGGCACGTTCGCTAAAGTGTGCCGCACGCGAAGAGCAGCGCTGCGCAGCACCTCGATGGAAGGCCACCGCTGGGTGTGCACCAATACAGCTGCTTCACTTAGTGCTAAATGGGAGCTAAATATTTCAGAAAGATCCAGAAACAGCAGTGAGGTGAGCATCCTTTATCTAGAGGGGAATCCCTGCTAATGAATTCAAGCAGGACACTTAAGCTTGGCTATGGAGTTATAGCAAGTTTGAAAACAAAAAAAAAAAAAAAAAAGAGATGTCCGAACCACTAACTTGCACGCAGTTTTTACCAGTGACAAACTCAAAGCAAAGGACCGGAGAAATAAGATTTCTTTTTCCAGTTAAATTAGCAGCGATGAACAGAGAACAGCTCTGATTTCTAGGGGCCTCTCCTCGTAGAACAGCAGAGAGGTCTCCTTTCAAAGAAATCCTGTTCCACGTGATGCCATAGTTAGAGACTCTGCAGAAAGAACGATTTGGCTGGAAGTTACCTCAGATTGACACCAGCATTTGAACCTGGGACCTCTACTACTTCTGCAAGCACATATGTTCACCATGTGTAGAGCTTGCCATTAGCAGAGGTAGCAGTCTTGGGTTTACAGCCTGGGAGTTCTGGTTATAAAAATATGTGATCTCAAGGTTTTTAAACTGTCAGATGTCAAAGGTGATCACAGGCAGAAATTAGAGGGCTGAAATTGTTAATCCTGCATTGCTAAAATGGATTCATACCGGAGTCAGAAAGAGCCATTTTCATGTAACCCAAACTTTACACTCTGGTTTCCAACCCAAACTAAATTTGCCTTTTAAATCTACAGAGATGTCAGGCATCTGGTTTTGATGGGGAGCCATACCCAATTTTTTCAGTGGGTATAACAAAAGAAATTTACATTTATGTTTTCAGCATCAGTGAGATGGTGCAAATCATTTAAAACTTCAAAATTACTACAGCAGCTGATCTTTTCATGTGATCATTTTGCACTTTAAAACATCCATTCCTCCACCCTTCTCTCTGCAAATAGCAGATATGTTTTTATGTTCCTGACTATTAAAAGGGGTATACTGTTGTAAAATCTTAAATAACAACACACAACTCTAAAGTTGTTGGTTTCAAGATAAACAACCGTATTTTGTGAGCAGCAGTAAGGTCACAGTATTAAAGTTAATACTCTTAAGCAGAATAATGATTAGAAATAAATTTAATATTCTTAAGATATATTATAGACGTTCAATAAATTAAAAACAGACATCAAAGGGCAAAAACTATTAGGGGCGGAAAATCAAAGCACGACCATACAGGCTGTGCGGAAATAAAGACATTCACAAAGCATCTGTGTGCAGAACATAGCATATTCCACAGACGTACTATTTGGAGTCCTAGTCCTGTTCTCAGAAGGGTGAGGAAATAAATCAATAAATATGTTTACCTTGATCTTTCGCTCACTCTTAGAGACCACTCAGAGCTTCTAATTTAACCAAGCCTCTTCAAACCAAACACTGACAGCTCTTCAGCATGTGGAGTAACAGTTGTACAACGTACGTCAGAAGAAACCAAGGCAGAACAGCCTGCTCTGAACTTGCCTCAGACTGGATTGAGCGCTCTTTAAACCCAAGACCTTTCTTGCTGTATGCACGCATCCCTCCTAAGCATGAGCATCGGTGAATTTGGAATTTCACATTTGGAACTTCACCCTTCAGTTCCAATCAAAAAATAAATTCCTCACATTCAAACCACCCTAATTACTTTTTTGCATGGAAGAGACAGCCAAATTCATTCTGACTCACAAAAGGAAAGTGTGATATATGAGAAAAGCGCATATAGTATAATGTTATGGATGGTTCTGAAAATCTAGCTGGAAACATACGTCGCTCCTAACATCGTAGCTGTTGCCAACAGTTACCACCTAATGTTGTCTGAGAGACTGCAGTGATTTCATGTTCAAAGGAAAAGGCAAAGACTGGTATCTGAGATACCACGCTGCAGTTACTGATGGCAACGGCAAATTTTTAACAACCAGAGAACGTTCCTGGGACAGCAGTGATCACGTTTTCATCACGTGTGGCGAGTTCACTACATACGTGTCCCCCCATTACTTAAAAAGCAACACAATGCCCCCACATCCTCAAAGTTGGCCACAAAGCTTTCAGAGGTAGGAACTGCTGCAGCGAGTTCATCAAGCTGATTTGCAATTACGGGGTACTTAAGTGGTGAATTTTACTTTCTGTGTACACCATAGCGCTTCCTTGGCCCACCTAGAAGCTTAAAAAGCTTATTTCTGCTAAAAACATACACCTCTTCTCCGGGGTACCATATATTACTTAGTATGAGCATTAAGGAACAGTGAAAAGAAATGATAACACTTAGATACTTATATACTCTTTTTTTTACTGCAGAAAAGGGGTGGAGAGTGACTAACGCAAGTAACACTAAAACCTGGTTACTACACCACTAAAGCAAAAAGCTCAGAGCTAGGAGAAAATTAATATTTTAACTTAATAGACCATCTTCTATGTAACAAAAAGCTAAGGAGCATTACTTTGGACTTTCAGACAAGAAACCAAAGAGGAGAACCGGCAGGAGACGCCTGAGCAGAGAGGAGCAGCCCCATGCCGAGGGCGAGGAACAGAGGAACGGAGCCAGGTGGGAAAGGTGGAAAGGTGAGTTCGGTTTGGCTGACGTTTTGTAAACGTCTGTGCAGTGCTGTGCTCTGGGGCACCTCACAGCAGGCAGATAGTTGGTCCTGCGGCAGGAGGGAACTGGAGCCCACGTGGGGGCTCACAGATCTGCATCCCACTGGTGTTCCCAACAAGTCCTCCGAACATCCCCAGGCAAAGATGTGGAGCCGTCTCCTCTATTTTGGGAGAACATCAAGCCCCTCTGTGATCTACAGCCCTTTGTCTCGCCAACAATGTGAATAACTCAAATTTAAAAAGGAGACTTTGCCTCATTTTCTTTCATTTCTGTCCTCCACGCTAAACACCGTTGTGTAGGCTCCCTGCAGCTGTATCAGCGATACTCCAGCAACCTGAATAAACCTATGTACTACTCGAGAAGAGCTTTGCAATGCCTCTGGATAAAAGGCAACACCTAAAAGATACCTGTGCCAGATCTAGCATGAAAACTTTAACTGAGGCGGCCCTGGCTCTTCTGATGTGCATGGTCCAAAAAAAAAGAAAAAACCTGCACTGGGTAAAGAAAGGAGCTCAGGGAAATATTTCTCTCCAGGATGCACCTTCCTAATTTTTTCACAGTAGGTGTTGAGTTTGGCCGGCTGTGGAGCAGATGAGTGATGGCGTAAAGCAATGAGGTAGGCAGAGCCCTTTTGGACACGTATCAGCTCCATACACCTCTGAAATACAGATTTTTAAAACAGCTCCATTTTTTATTTTTTTAGTTTTTTAGTTTTAAGGGGTCATTTTCCAAAATCCCTCTTGTGCTTTGCCAGAGCACGGACCAAGAGACAGCATTTCCAGGAAGAAATCAGTAGGGCTGCGGGTACCGGGGCCGGGGGGGAGGGGGGAGATTGATATGGGATGGGAGATTCCCCCATCTCAGCATCCATACACTTCTGATTAAAATACAAACTGGCTGACTATATTTTTTGTGGGTTTTTCCCCTTAAATTCTAAAGTATAGTTATGGGGGGGGTGATTATAAATTCAATCAAGGTCATTAATGTACAAAATGCAAATTGTCTCCCATTTGTCAAAGACCCTAGGGAAGTCTAGAGATAATTGAAATGATAGATGAACAGAGGAGACTAACTGCTAATGGTCTGTATATCAATGAATCAATGTCATATTTATGAAGGGCTTTGGGAAATTATTTTAAATACTTCATCTATAGCTGAAGTTTAGCCTACTTTTTCTTTTTAATGCTGAAAAATTAATGATTAAGTTCAGTTTATAGTTACAGATCTGTAAACCTGTGGTAATTTAAGCTCAGTAGCAAGATATTGAAAAAACTACTTAAGTTTGTGCCAAAAATGACCAAATTCCTCAATTACCATGGAATATGGCATAACTAAGAGCAATATACATATTAGAGAGAATTAAATATAGGCCCTCACCCTCATAGCATTTAAACTCATCTATTTTCCTGTGCATCTCTATACCTCCAGAATTTGAATAAATTGGAAAAACAAGGAGTATACCAGTGATTCTCCTGCTTGTCTTTTTTCCCTTGAATTTTTAACTACAAATGGAAGTGCTTAGGGCAGAGACTATCTTCAGGTGCATTTATGGGACACTGACCAAACAGGAACAAGGAGAGGGGAATGGAAGAACAGAAGTATTTCCTTTTCAACCAAAGGTGAAGCAAATCTTGGAGAAAACTTTGGTGTGGTGGCACAGAAAGCCAAATTTCCACTTCAAAGGAGGAAATAACACAAATGAGGACATCTTTCTGCTTAGTCTTCTCCCAGTTATGGGGAGTTGTTTTGTTCCCCCCCCCC
>VXAA01005022.1:42128-138878 GCA_013399115.1 Anseranas semipalmata | reverse complement strand
GAGGAAAAAAAAAAAAAAGAAAGAAAGAAAAAGAAACCACACACACACAAAAACAAAAACCAAACAAACAGAAAGCTTTTTCTAGCAAAAATACCCATCATATTCAATTTAAGTGGCAGATAGCAGTATGCTGAAACACGTAGGCTCACTGCAAGATTACCTGAATGAAAGCCTTCTTCATCCTCTGTCTCGCTGAATGAAATCACACGGAGGGACAGGGAGAAGAGGCGAGTTTTTGTGAGCGGTCTGACGGATTGGGAGAGATTTGTTTCATCTGAAAACAGTGCCACAATAGCTCGGCTTGTTGAAACATGCAACTAATCTGGAAATTACATCTGGAGTTCTTCAGCATTTGAATGTTGTACATACAACTGATTCTCCCATTATATGAGGCTTTGGCACACAAAGCAAGCAAACGAATACGGCTCTCAGCAAAACACTGCTGTCTGGCAGTCTGAGAAAAGATAACACATATGCATTGCAGGTAAAAAGTTCACACTTAATTTTCTGGTCATTTCAACTTAAAACCACAAAAATTTATAAGAAGAATTGAGAAGTCCCACTGAGCTGATGAGAGAACAGGGAAGGATTCCCAGCGATTGGAACCGGTCCTCGCGATTACAAAATAGCGCCAGGGATGCTGGGGATCTGGACCCTTAGGGTAACAACAAACCTTGAAGAAAAACTGGTCAAAAATACAAGATTCATGCAAAAAGGACCCTACAAATCAATCTGTTGAGAAACAGCACTGGTCATACTTTTCTAATAAATACTTCTGAATAAACACTCCAAAAATGCTCTGTAGAAAGGGGTTAGCATTACTGGGTAAAATAAAATCACAGTACCTATTTTCTGGAAGAAAGAAAAAAAGTAGCGAGCAGGATAAACGAAGCAAGGTATCTTACAAACTATAAGGCATTCTTGTGGATAAAGTCTGATTTGGATTTTTTGGTTCGTTTGGAAGGCCTGAAAGTACATGAAAAGAATGCCATTGGTTTGCTTTTCTACCTGCCTTTTCACCCTTGCCACTGCCCTTTTAGATCTTCATTTCTGTCAGTTTTTCTTAGCATGAGCTCAGATTCACCACTCTAAAAACAGTAATGTAACATCTTGCCTTAGTGAAATGAACACAGTTTTCTCCTTTCACCTATCATTATGTATTTACCAATGGGTGAATGAGAAGCAGAGCAGGAGCACGCAGTGCAGGCACGAGACCTCTGCCCCTACTGCAGCCTCCCCAGACCCTGCCCACAGGGCAGAGACACAGAGAAGGGAGAGAAAAAGGTCTGCACAAAGGAGTAAAAGCTCCAAAGACATAAAGCTGAGTTTCGGAGAAATCTCTAACTTTCCAGGGAGGTGGGTACCAAGTCTTTCCTCTGAGCATCTCAGTTGTGCTGCTGTCCACCCACAGCTTCAAGGAGACACCAAGGAAGTGACAAACCTGGCTTTTATGGATTTTCAGGGGAACATGAACATTAACCCTCCATCACTGGGGGCTTTAGTGCTATGCAATCACAAAAGTCACTCATTTCACCTTACAGGTGCATCACAAGGCTCAATTAATTGCTCTTTGTGAAGTGCTGCCTCTGTCTCTGCAGCTGTTGTTACAGCTTACTAACAGCCAATTAATAAAACATTCAATTCCTCATTTGCTGAAGCACATTTATTCTGCTAGATTTTAATTTTTTGAATGAGTGAAATATGACTAAGATAATTTACATGAGTTAATGATACAGCGCACGTTAACTGATCAGTTATTCTCCATGAAGAGATATCTATGTGCAGGGAACACAATTCATACGCAGCCTTTCAGGGACATAATTACTTGCAATGCCAATGTTTCAGCACACTCTTCTGTTTTTATTTTTGCTATTTTAAAGATGTGTCTCTCGCAAAGTCCTAAGTGAAAGCTGATTACCTGCCACTGACTACCGAATGCATTCACGGAGGGAAGGTAGGAACGCATCTCTCCCTTGAGAAGTTTTGATTTGTGGGTGAAATTCCCCTCTTAATTGAGCCATGCTTCTTCCGCTCAGGAAGTCTTGCTGAAACCCTGGGATAAATCTGCCTCTGTGTAAAGTTTTTCTCACGTCATATCCTCCACTTTTCTTTCTTCTTATTTCATTAAGATTTTGAGTTATATATACAAACTGTTCATTTCAAACACTCGTTATGGAAAAACTGCAAACCCAGAAGATGTCACAGTCATTCCTTCTACAGCTTTTCTTTTTGTAGGCGACATTCATATTGCAGAATAATTTAGACAGTAATTTAATCACAGGGTTTAGAGGTCCAGCAAATGTTACATTTACATAATGTCAGTCTTTCAGCAGATAATTTGGTCCTTTGCATGTGTTAAAAGACGACATGGCTTGTTAAGATCATGTTAGTACGTTTAACCCAACAGATGAATGGCTGGTTTGTTAATCTGCCATATATTTCTAATTTTCCTAACGATGATTAGAAAATTCTATTTAGAGTAAATTCATGAGCACTTCCATTCCATCAGAGTGACAAATCAAAAAGATTATTAAATCTTAGGGTCTAGAAATCTCCATAAAACGGTCACAAGCCCTAGCTACACAGTAAATACCAAAATGTCCCTTATATAAATATTACATTAGTTAATATTTTGCTTGTGCTTGCTTAAAGTTCATGTGACTGAAGATATTAAAGTGTGCCTCAAACCTTTTTTTTTTTTTAATATTTTCATAAGTATGGTTATTTCATAGTTTGAAAATCTAATATTCTTTTTTTTTTTTTTTTCTCCTGTCAAGTGCTGCTAAAGAGAATGAAACAGTATATAAGAAACACAATTTAGTTGTATTGTGGTAATGCTACTGCCCTGGACAGCCAAAAGATAAAATAAAAGCTGGTAAAGCTTTATTACTCAAAGAGAAATAGCATGTCTGTGCAAGTGATTTTCAAGAAGTACTACTGTGTATTTAAATTTAGAAGAACAATAACCTAGTCAAACCGCATCTGAGAAGCCTTAACAGCAAATATCTGTAGCTAATACTGTATTTTTTTTTCCATTTTGAAGTTGCACAATGTATCCTTGCTACTTACATTAAATGAAATCTCTCTCTTAATTTAAACTTGTACAAGACCAGAATGTACAGTGGAAAAACTGTTGTGTCATCTGGCCAGCCCATGCCACTGCAGGATATTCCCCTGTTTTCCACTACCTTCCTTGTCTGGTTTTAAATGTACTGCAGCTAACCACAGACAAAATCAATAAGCCAAAAATTACACCTGGAGTTGATAGCACATTTTGATCATTTACTTGTGTCTTGGAGCAATTTCACCACCCTTTAAAATAGAAATGTGTTTACCTAAAGGACAAATTCATACAGTCTTCTATCAATGAAGAATATAATAGTCATCCAGAGCGAGGGGCTGAAAGAAGCTGGAGAGCAGGACAGAAGAACAATACCAGAAGGGAGACCCTCATTATTCTCCTTAATCCACTCAATTGACAATTATTAGCAGTCTTACTTCTACAGTGCAGAGAAACACTCACTTTCTCTCATGGCATGAGATTTTGAAGGGATCATATTTCATTTCTGAAACAGTTTTATTTCTTCTCATCAAACACTTAATAATAAATGGAAGTACTGCCACTTCTCCCATATTTGTGTGGTATCCTCTCCTTACAGGATATTGGAGATATAGCTATAGTCCTTGCTGCAGGACTGATAAGAGACCAAATTTGAGTTGTGATGCAGCGGACAGTATGAGGGAGGGGAAGGTACAGCTGTTTCGCAATACAAATTTTGAGAATAATGCTTGAAAAATTTCAAGTCAGTAGTTTGCAATCTGTATCCCTTATGAATTATTTTTACTTAATAAAGCAACTGAATGGGTTTTTCCGTTCATTATTTGATTTTAAAAAGAAATCCATACAGCATTTCCATTATGGCAAGTTTGGGCTCAAGACTCCTGGAAAGTAAGGAAACTGTGTCCCTTCAGGACATAAGACAATTGTGTATCAACATAGCGAACAAAATTGGAATTGGTTTTTTTTCCAGTAACAGTCTGAAGTTTTAAAACCATCAGAATTTAACAACATAGAGATTTAATTATCACTAAGGTTAAAAAAAGGATTATTTGCTATTAACACTTAAAGACAGTGAATTCCATATTTAGAGTTAAGGCATAGCATCTACGGGCTACTCAAAATGCACTGATAAATTTGTCATCCAAGTGATAAAATTCTAGGCTCAAGACACTTCCTTTGCATATCCTTTAACCTAGCTTGTATTACAGCACTAAGCTTGAATGACCCAACACCAAATATGTTTCCTTACTCAGTTGCTAAATCCTTAGACCATGTAAGAAAATGGTCTAACAATGAAAGACCAGATTTCTTCAGTCAGAAGGTGCCAACAGTTGACCCCTTTGTCAAACAGACCAGCACAGAAATGATGATTTGTGGCTCTGTACAAGGAATACATTGGAGAAGAATATATGACGTCAAACTTGTCCAAAAGTCAAAGTGTATCTAGATGATGTGTGATGATGTGTAAAATGAGATCTTTAATGGCAAAATCCTTAAAGTTCTTTACATCAACCGAATAATTAACTTTAGAGTTAAAAAGAACCCCTTTCTTGATGAAATAACATGAAGTGCCAAATACTGTCACATACTGATCTATTTTCATCTCCAGCACATTTTTGTCATTCTTCTTGCAGCTCCTGTTTGCCTATAGAAACAAATCGTATCTACTTGATGGAGTTGTAAGAAAAAGCTGGTTTACAAGCCCAAAACCAAACCAAACCCTCCAACTGATACAAAGGAAACAGCAGAAAGCCAAAGAAGTTACTCCAAAATATTCTCATTAGCACTTCTTTACATATGAGTAAGAATCAAAAAAAAACAGCTCTGTGAGGAATGCATGTCACATCTCTTTATTGTTAAAGCTATTATAATCATATCAGTGGCTTCTTTAATTCTTGTATTTCATAGCCATAGCACTATAAAATCGATCACTGAAATCCTTATTCTTGTCCAATCACTGGCAAATACGTTCTTTCCCTGAAGAAAGATAAAAGTTGTGATTTTACTGCAAATGAAATAAGAGCCAATTCAAAAATCCGTAATGTTTCTGAATTAACATAGCTCGGGGAATTGCTTGAGTTTCAAATACCTTTTTACATGGGCAGCAGCAAGTGCATCCTTTACTGACAACTATCAATGAGCTTAATGCAAAATAAAAGTCTAAGTCAGGATAAAAGCATACAGGGAATATGCTTACAAACTAAAGAAAATAAAATCTCAAAAGGCCAGACTTACTTTATGGTGAATATACAGTGAATTGGGACACATGTAATGCTCCGATTCATATCTTAAACCTTATGAAGCCATAGAAGAGTAAGATGTGAATCTCAGGCACTATATGCATATTCCCCATTGTACATTGACACCTCACAACATGGCATGATAGACAGTATTTGACCAATCTTCTTTTGCAAATGAACCTCGTCCAGTGCCAGGAGTGATGAACTCCTTTGGTTTCTGTTACCGAACTGTTACACACGTCACTGGGAGCCAGCTCCAGCCTCTGCCAGTGCCAGGCCCGGGATGGGTGACAGCGACCTGCCAGTACCAGGGGCAGCGAGTGCCACCTGCCTGCTTGCCTTAAGAGCCCCACGAGCACGAATAACGAGCAACTGGCACTGCAGCAAACCTTGCATAATCCTTGGTAGCAGAGCTAACACTCCTCTTACTGCAGGTCGTGCAATTCAAAGTGAAGCAGAGCCTTTACGATGTGGAGATTTTTCATACACCCAGGTTACACACTTAATTACCTATTTACAGAGGCCTCCAAACTTGGCAGTAGAGGGAGACTGCAAGATTGCCAAAATAATTGGAGAGCATTAAGACTAGACAGTATAGTAATGACAGAAGCCTCGGGAGAGATCACACAGATGTTTCCTGATGCTAAGCATAAACTATCTGCAACCCCAACTAGTAAACAATAACCTAATTGGTGCAAGTCCCCACCCAGTGCAAAAGGGAAATACTTTGGTGACTCAATGTGCAAAACATCTCACCTGCTTCCACTGCCATGCACGAGGCACCGAAGTCTCTGGGCTGGTGTCATGGTGAAGTCTGGAAGATGTCAGCCTCAAATGGGCAGGAAGACAAACAAGATCTGTGATTTAATTAGGCCACAACTTTATTAACCTATTTCTTCAGGGAACCACCAGTGATAACTCACACATTGTAGGCCATGATTCATTTGTTAATCATTTCTGTCTGGTATAGAGCTGTGTCAATGTTTCCCTCCCTCCTCCTCCAAGCAGCTGAATTCCTCTGAGTAATACCAAAGGGATCTAGGTTTGGGGGGGTGCTTTTACTGTTATTGATCCCATGCTGTACCCCACTTACTTTTTTCTCTTTTCTTTTTTTTTAAGGACAACCTCGATTCCCCAGGGAAGAAGTACTTGCACAGGCAACACGCGGCTATGACATTTTCGTTCACCTCCTTCTCCTGGATCCCAAATGAGTATGGAGATAATTAACAGTTCCCTCTACAGAATTTTCCATCGGGAAGGTAGACATTATTACCTTAAAATTTACATTGAGTACAATATTTTCGGTGGGCAATTATCCATTCACATCACTCCTGCTGCTTTCTGGCCTTGTTGCCACCTGGAGGGCTGGTCTGATAAATCCCAATAAATCTACTGTATGCAGTTCCCTTGTCAAATCCCCAAAGAATGTTATTTATGTGGTGAATAAACACTTCACAGGGCTCCTCCTGGTTGGGGATTAGCCTATCCAGCCTTGTGTTGGCCAACCAAAAATTGTTTTGCCTTTGAGGTATAGCTGCGCACTTCCAGGGGAATTGCCTGTCCACTTGAAGACCCAGCACAGAGTAGATCCAAACATTTGCTCTCATCATCGTAATTTTTGATAGAGGGCTACAGCCCAAGACACATTCAGATAAAGACACGACAAACAACTTTTATGGCATATGCAACTTTTGGGCCAAATACTCTGCAGGCAGAACTCCAAAGGCTTCAGAGTTACACCACAAGAGAATATGTTAATTGTCTGGCCAAGAGCATTAAAAAAAACTTTGTTATTGTTGTTGGAAACCAAATGACAAGCAATTCATTACCACACTGTAATTCAGTGCAATTTATTGGTTGATTTGCTGTGAGGGATTTTAGCTATATACTAATACACATACTATAAAAAGAATGCAAATTCAGTAATGCAAGTCTAAATGAATGAAAAGTAACATTTTCTCACAGTTTGCAAGAAATTAACCTTTAACGTCTTTCCTATGCTTTGGGAACAGCACTTGGCCAAAAGCTCTTACAGTAATAAAGCAGTGACCCACAGCAAAGAATAAATGTCAGAGTGAAATGATAACAGCAAGCCTATTTGCCAGAAAGTGGTAATTTATAAGATTTTAATTCGAGATCATCATGGGGAGTCAGCCTTATCAAATAATTCAAAATGTAGGTCACAATTATAGCCCTTGAAGTGGGGTTTTGCTCTGAAATGTGACTGTAAAAATGGCATGTTTATTATTTCTAAATGATTTCTTTATCAGATATATTGAGTTTACAAGTAAAATGGTAATGGGACAGGTTTGCTTTTTGCTTTCTCCAATTTTTACACTTGTGTAGCTCACTGATTGCAGCAGTTATTTGTGCTATACATTACACTAAAAGGAAAATCAGACCCCCTACTTCTCACCTTCCTGTTTCAAGTTTTGCAGAGCTAAATTACATCCTTGTTCCCTGCATCACCAAAAGCTTTCAACAAATTTGCATATTTCTAAGCTAACTGGAATTTAAACCAACAATTCTCTCACTAATAAGGATAACAAAACACAATCCACCTCTCACTTGAGGCAAATTCCTTGGGCAGTGTCAGTTAGCGTGGCTCCATCAGTGCACCAATGCTAATGTACACCTTTCTCTAAAGCTCTATCTCTTGGCTTTTTTGGCTGTTCAAGTCTAATGGCAGGAGAACAGGTTTTTAAATCACCCTGCCCAAGTCAGTAACTGTGAAATGCTAAAACCTGTCTGGAGCAGATCACTAGGAGTGGCTGGAACCCAACATTTATTTCAAAGTGATACTTTAAATAAGGTGGTCAAGGAAGGAGAGACCTACCAAGCACGTCTCTTACCTTACCTCACAACTTGACACACCTGTGAGCTCCCAATTCCAGGTGGATTGCTGACATACAGTGTAATTGCTCATTACTCCCAGCTGCTCAGCCTATTTTCAAAGATGCATTTGGGCCAGCTCTCAGCTGATTTCCAGAGAAACAAAATTAATTCTAATGGAGTAACAAAATGAAACAAAAGAATGGTGAAGGAGGCCCACCAGCTCCAGACAAGTGTGTTTGCTCCACCTGCGCCCTTGCAGAGGTAGAGACAAGGATGTTGTTTATGTGCAGGAGGGACCTCGCCTGTTAATAGGACACACAGAGAGTTAATTCAATGCTGCTGCTGCCATGAAGCAAGTCCTATCCATCCTGTTGTGTTTTGAGATCTTTTATCTACCTTTGTTTCTTTTTCCTTTAAACTACAAGGAAAGAGCCTGAAAAAGCCCTTATTCCTCTCTTTGGTGAAACAAACTGTAAACATAGGGAATAAAGCCATTCAGAACAATGGGCTTATTCTCTTCATTACACAATTTAGAATCAGAATTCGAATAAATCAGACTTGAACACAATGCAAGTGAGAAGATGACATAACACATCTCCATAGTTTCCTTTCAAAATAGGGTCATATTCTGATGTTTTCACATCTCCAATTTTATTTAATAATTTCATTCAATAATTATAAACATTTCATCAGTAATTCCATCTTCTGACACTCCTCTTCTGTCACTACTTTCTGTACACTTGTATATGAACTTATAGAACTTCATATTGACATGCAAATAGATAATCAAAACAGATTGTAGTCTGTATTTGTCTGGCCTACAAATTGCCATGGACTACGAAAAACACTAAAGCACAGATTTCACAGGGTTCCTGAACTGTACTGTTCCAAAAATACTTCAAAATACTTTGCAACTGATCTCATCTTGTCCGAGGAATATTCCCAAGAGAGGGAATAACTGGGCAATTATATAGACTGAAGAGCTGGTGGCATTGTCTGATGGTGACAACTGAACGAAAGAGAGCGTAACATTAAATATAATACCTTTCATTATAAAAACAGGGTTGGGGGGTGGGAATCATGAAATTATTTGTTACAGCCAATTTGTTGCTTAATGGCCTGAAGCAATACCAAGGGCTGTTAGAGCTGCTAAGACAGTCCTTAACTGTAGTAACAATCCATACGCTGGGATTAATGCTATCATAAAGTTCAAGCAATGGTTTATAACTCCAAATACTGGCACAACTAACCAGTTTTCTGTCTCTTGGAAGGCAGAATATCTTACATTAAGTAAACCTTAATTCAAAAGCAAGGAAAAAAAAAATGATGCCCTCCAAATGAATAGGTTTCACATATTATAGTATGCGTGTTTGAAAATATATAATTATATGTCAGGAAACAGAACAAGAAGTAATGCACTCAAAACACCTTTCTGCTCTTTTCTCTCAGGTTGAGTCAGAGTTCAGACAGCATTTTAAGGCTGATGCAGACGGCTTAGCAGACACAGAGGAATAAGGCTGCTTTTAGGAGGCAAATGCCTGGCAGTACGTGCTTGGTCACAAATGCACATGAAATGATTGGAGGTCTTCCAGAGGAAGCTGATATTTTGTCTAATAACCTACCAACAAAATAGTGTGAAATACACAGCCTCTTTAATGGTACCTATCTCCTCAAAGCTTCAATGGACAGCAGTCCAAATACCTTGAAAAACAAAATATGAAAACCTGAAGGTTGACAGAGTATCAAAATGAGCCTAAATTCAGTCCTAATAGATACTGCTTATTATTCAAAGCTTTTAAGAAACTCCAGTGGGGTGCCAAATCCCACAATAGCAAGCTATCTCATTAAATTTTTAACATTCAACTTCTGGTCCAGACTGGAAAAAACTCAATAATAGTTTCTCTCTCAGAGTCATCTACCACATCTGAGTTTCCAGATGGCTCTAGAAAAGATGCAAGTTCAGGAGCAACAAGGGCTTGATTCCTATTAGAATGGATTGCTTTTTCTTATAAAGGGTCAAAAAAAGGTTTAATTAATATTAGAACTATCTTTGAAGTTCTTCCATGCAATAAGAATACTGAAATGAAAGCACAAGATGTTTCAGTTAGCACATCTGAATATTTTATATCTTTGCTTGCACTGGAGAACAAGAGAGAGGGAGCTGGCAGTTGTTGGTCCATGTGATGTTATCCCACCTCCCTCCTTGGCCAGGGCCTGCACTGATCTTCTGACCACGATCAGGGCATCTACATACTGCGGCGATATGAGAGGAAAAAAAAAGTCTTCTTTTTTCCCTTTGCTACTGTAAGTTGAATAATAATAATAATAAAAGACATTTTAAGCAGAAAACTTTCAGAAAATATAGTAGCCTTTTGGCATTTCAACAACTTGTGTGTCATCTTGCTACTTTCTTCGTATTAACAGGCTTCATTACTCTTGCAAACCAGCAGTGAGTGTGGAAGTATTTATTATCGTATATATTTTCGGTACAGATCATCAAAAGATGGTGAAAATTGTCTGTGTGCAGAGAGGGTAAAAGAAAAATGTAATTACAACTGCTTGATCTGTTTATTTCAGAAGCTGGACACAAGTCATTGCCATGACATTTTCATTTTCCTGGATACACGACTGGATTGTAATCTCATTTACACTGGTGTAACTGCATGAGGATCAGTGAGCTTTCCCCCAGTTTCAGTAAATAACAGCAGGAATCAGGCCTGTAACTCTTAATCGTTAATTCTGGTTCACCTCTTGCATGTAACAGTTGCTGTCAAAAAGATTTTGGAAAACTGTCAATCTCTGGTAAGAGATAAAATCTTGATTAATAAAAATAATTTAAAGCCGAGTTTGTTCTATTGGAAAGAGAGGTCATTGGCACTATGGTGTCAAGAAGCCAATATTTTTCAAACACATGGTATTCTTAGGGGAAATCAAAGCAAAGTCTGTACAGTGTCTCCTGCCAAGTGAGCTAACAGCTCCATTTAACAAAACAAAATCATCCCGATGCTTTGAAGAACTCTTTCCTTAACAAATAAAAATCAAAGCAAAATGCACACCAAAGTAAAATTACTTACATGATCAAAATCAGAAGCAAAGGAAGAAACTGTGCACGTTGAAGAGCAGCAGTGAGGGCTGAAGGAGGGGGAGTTTTGCTTTCAACAAGCAAGAAAACTAATGGAAATGATCAACAATGAAAATTCCGTTATCTGAGCTTCTGTTCAGTTGTTGCATGGTTTACCGAGAGGCCGCTAAACAGACTTGGGTCTACAGACCTGCTCAAACTGAGAAAGTCAGGAGAAAGACTCCATAGCAGTCAAAATGATCTTACTCAGCCCAATTGGCCCTTTATTTGCATCCATTCTATATGTGGGTGCTTTCTCTGATACCAGCTCTTTGGGTAACACTATTACAGCTATCCCACCTGAGAGCAGCCAAAGATTCAATGCAAGAGTCACAATAATCAGGTTACTCCACCTGTATGTGCAGATCTGCAAAATACCCCTGGGCTTGGCAACTTTCTCATTTTTGAATACCCTTCCCCCCAAAAAACAAAACCCAACAACCCGTAGAGGGCATTCCCATACAGGACTAAGCATGTATTTACGGATGCTAAACATCCTTTCCACCTCTGACGGGGGCTTCATCGGCTGCAAGGTGGTGTAAGTGAGGGTCACCTCCAGCTAAGTTTGGACAGAGGCTCTCTTAATTCTCAGATTGAAAGCTAAAAAGCCTTTGCCTCAAATTTCCCTTATTCAAGTTACTAGAGACTATGCCTAAGAAGCAAAATAAGATGTGCTTCTATGGATATGTGTATATGTAGCAGATTAACTAGCTACATGACAATATGCATTGGAGATGAAACCCAAGCAAATGCCAGCATGATATATTGTGTCAGGAACATCAAAGGAGAAGGGGAGGGGAAGTGAGTGTGAAAATCAAACAGAGTGCTTGGGAAAGAAAGCTAATTTTGAGTTTGATGTGCACGAGTGACACTCATTAAAAACTGACGAGTGCATGTTAGAGGATGCCACCTGGGATTATGCAACTGCTAATTAACATTTAACACCATTTTCTAACCTTATAAAATATTCTTAGCCTGCTGAAGGCTTCTTCATAACAAGCACACTGAAAAAAAAAAAAAAAAACACCCAGCACCTAGCAACAGCAAATCAAATGGAAAAACTTTATCAACTTTATAAAGCAACATAAGATTCATGAAGGGCTTGCTTAAAGGGACACCTCCAAGCCAAGCACAGTCTATTGACAGCTGAAAATCTGCCTCTCGGACTCTGCTTTGCCCTGCTGGGGCACACAGGTAACCCCAGCAGGCAGGGAGCAAAGGGATGCACAGAGGTCCCAGGCACCGCTGGGTGAGCTCTGAGCAGCCGAGCCTCCCTAGCGCAATCTCCCTTGAGATTTGGCCTGAGCCGTGGGACAGCTGCTGATTTTTCCCCAAAAACCTGTCTCCTGGATTTACTTCACAACCTGACAGCCGAGCCCTGGTTTCTGGTCCTGTTGGCAACAGCAGTCAGAGGAAATGCGGATTCCAGGGCACTAGCAGCTGTTCTTTCTTTAAGTTCACATGGTTTAGAGGTCCCAAAGTAGTAATTTTTAGAACTAGGGTGGGAAACAGTGGAGAAGAGAGTAACTGAAAAGAGCAGGAGAAAGCTCAAGCAACAGTAGACAGAAAGCAGATAAGATGACAACAAAACCTGAGCCTGGTGGAATGGATCGGAGTAGCGGGATGAAAGGGAAGCATTTGCTGATTCAGCACAAAGTGTAAGGAGTCTGGGAACTCGCACTTCAGAGCATTTCAAAAGACGAAGCCCGAAGCAACAAAGTTTATAGAATACATTTGGTTTTGGCTATTTATGCTGGGTGTTTACATTGCGCATTTCATAGTTTCAACAAAGCAAGGAGACCAGACGGACAACCCAAACAGAGCTTGCGCTCACACTGCACAATGTACAGGCGTCCCGGCAGGTCCCCCCGCGGGAAGGACAGTATGGTTCTTTGCAGTCACAAGACGTTTGTATAAACCCTGCAGCCTGCCAGGCTCTTACGTGCCCCCAGAAGAAAGTGTTCCTGTAAAAGATAAACATCTATGCTGTATGTGTACGCTGTATGCTAAAAGATGGCCCCGTGATATGTAAGATGTGGCCCTAACTACAGAATGCAGATGTATTTAAAGAGATTTTAATTAATGCATTGGTATTCATACAGCGTGCCCCGAAGGATTCTGGTGTCTTTCTTCACGTGCTTCCAGACGAACGTGCTAATTGCATGGTTAAATGCTTTCCACTTAGGCAACATAGAGATTCTCCCCCTTTTCACTGGAAAAAGATTCACTGGGATTAGCTCTTACAAGTAATTCCGCACCAAAATAAAAATCCTTTAAAATGGAGTAATACCTCCAGATGTGTTGCAGCCTACCCATGTTCCTTAAGTTTCACAGGTAACAATAGCTATTAATGTAATGTAATTTATTTATATGCAAAAGTTATGATGTATTTTCTTGCAGTCAACAATAATCAACAGCTACTACGGTATTTTTATGCTGGGTAATGAATAACAAGAAAAACACAGATACAGGGAAGACTGAGCATACAGAAAACAATAATGGGTATTTCTCTGAAGGAGAAGTGTAGAAGAGGGAAGAAAAGGGGCTCAGTAAATAAGCAGCAGTGATGTTCCAGCTACAACTACTTCCCCATACAACATAAAGCCCAAGACCAAGAGAAGACAGTCAGGGGCAAGCAGGATTAGATGGTTGGACCAGGAATGCTGTACTGAAGCACAGCAGGGGAACTAGAAGAAAATTAATTTTTAAATAAGAGGAGAGTTGTTCTTTCTCGCAAAATTTGAAGCGATGCACAGCCGGATGTTCTGCTCAGGACTGCCCAACCCTCCACCCTTTGGCTTTTGGTGGGCAGTATTGGAGCAGGGACAGCTCTGAGTGAGTGGAGCTGTATACAGCGCAGAACATTACTGCACATCCAAACTGCAAGGGCCACAGCCTGTACAAATTGCAGGGAAGACCTGTCCTCTAAGTGGCAGATAAAAGGCATGCCAACATACCAAAGAAGAATGAAGAATGACTAGGATATGTATTCTCTCAGTAAATAAGAACATGTTCCTTTTAATGGGTCCAATTCAAGAAGCCACCCGCTGTATCACAGTACATAGTTTCCTGGATTAAACGAGAGCACACGGTCAGAATCAGGGCAGGGCTGTGTGTCATGGCCAGCATCCATATTCATGTCTGAGTGTGGCTGCACTCAATTTTGGACTTACACATAGCATAGATTGTGCTGGCATCCTCCTTATGAATTGTAAAACCTACAGTGAGAAAACGTAGCAGGTAGAGAATGAACTTTAGATTTTTTTAAATGTTTTTAAAGGATTATCTTTTACTATTATCATTGTTTTAAAAAGTGAAAAAGCATTTTTGAAGTGGCCCGTTTAAAACATAAAAATATACTTTCACATAAAGAGAGACTTATTTTGCAAAAATCCCAGAGAGATAAAGCTTACTGATTGCCATGAACTGTCATCTTCATAGGAAAAAAAAGATCAAACACAGACTTTAAAATCTGCCCAAAGCTTCTAACCCTTAAGCTAATAAAAGAAAAACAGTAAATCAGCTTTAAAAATATACTACTGAAAACCTTATATTCCTAGAAGAACATGTATCTGAAAATTATTATACCACGAATATGAAGTAAGAAAAAAAAAGACCCTATCTTATATGCCAGAAGGAAATAGAGCAATTAAAAAAAGAAACAGGCTTGAAAAGCCTATTCAAAGAATGGGGGAGTAGGTTATTTTGATTGCCAGTATGCAAATTAGGAAGGATAAAGATAAATGTCATAGAGGGATGTGAATTTTATTGTTTATTTTTTAAAAACTCTTTTGCCAGAGCCTTCCTATAAATGAATTTTCTATTTATATCAAAGTATCATTTTAGGGTTTTCTTATTTCTAAGCATTTTAGTTTAAAAAGACACTGATAGTGACTTTGGGGGGATTCTTAGAGCAAGCGGTTTGTTTTAAGATCATTGTCAACAACTGGTCATATAAAAGATGCTTATATTTGTTCATACTTCCTTTGTCCATATGCTTCTGTGTGCACCCGGAGGCAAACCAAAACCAAAATGCTTCAAATGCACTTCCTGTAGCAAAGTGCTGATTACCCAGTCCACCACATTTGCCAGGTGTTTTGATGAGCACCAAATGTAAGATATATTGCAATAATTGAGAGCTACACCCGCACAGGCAAACATGATCAGACTCACTACCAGGGGAAACGGTAGCATAGATTTGCTGCATTCCTCGGGAAACCAGAAAAATCTCTTCTCATTCACCAGGAGAAACACCTCTTCAATAACACCGGACAGGCAGCGCAGGCTCCAATCGCTTCCTGCCAGCTTAACCCCTGGTTTACTTGCAGTTAATAACATCTTTTTTTTTTTTGGGGGGGGGGGGGGGGGGAATTTCCATTCTAATATGGTAAATGGGAATTTGTGTAAGTCCCTAGCTGTGCTGAATGAAAACTCATAAGATTTGTCCAGTGAGCTTAAACAATGAAGAGGTTTTGGCACTGGAAGATAAAAAGAAGTTACAGTCATTAGTGCATTTCTTGTTATATTTGAGTGGACTTGTATAAAGCCAGAATTCCCATAAGGAAAACTAATTTGAATTTTCTACTCTTCAAGGAAAAGTAGGGACAGCACAAAAAATGTGATTCCCTTCCATCTCAAAAACTAGAGTAATGTTAAAATCAAAACACAATGATTTTATAAGTAATAAGTTATACAAAATCATGAAATAAAAAAAAAATCCTACTTCACAAAGAAGCTCAAGTCAATAAAGCCGAGGTGCTTTGAGTAAAAGTATTTACTGTCTACAGCAGGGATAAATTTCATTTTGTTTTTAATTGCTATGCCATAAAATCTCCCCTAGATTTATGACTAGTGCAATAACAAGGAGGGTGAGAGTTTAAACCCTCTCTGCTTTCCCTCTTCACCAACAAAAAGTGAGCTTGATATTTGTGAATGCAGAAGGATATCTTACTATGATTCACTCAATTTTTCACTGTCATCGTCATAAACTTCATCGCAAGCAGGGTAAAAGCAAAATTGTTTTTTGGCCACACACAAATCATTTTGGATAAGAAAGCCAAACACGTGCGCACGGACGCTCATTGATAACCGACGCTGACGATAGCCACGCAGCCCCTGAAACCAAGTATGGGTCGCCTTCAAGTTTTCCCACGAGGTCTTACCCATCCTTGATTTCTGGAGCCATGGGGCGGCTTTGGTGGAGCTGCTGCACCTCTGCAGAATCCAGCATGGGGGGACGGTGATGAGCGCGACGTCTGTCTGCACTAATTCTTTATGGATTGATTATAAAACAAAGGGGTTTGGGCCAAGAAACACATATGCCTGATCTAATGACTTATATTTCCTGCACAACATTCCTCTTACATCATTTGTACTGTCTCCGCTGCACTTTACTGGGACTAATAAACATTCCACACTTACTCTGCAATGTATTTTCTCCCTGCAAGACAGCCTATTTTCTATTAGCATGTAAACTGCACACTTGCCAGTCAGGCTAACATCATCAATCTTGTCCAAGGCAGAGGAGCTTGTACCCTCTTACAATATTTCTGGGATTGCACTTTTAAGTTATTCATCCATTTATTAAAAAAAAAAAAAATGTTGAAGATTTCATCTCTAGGCTTTAAAAATAGGACATATTAATGGAAAGAAAAAGGAGCACTTGAGTTATTTTTAAACTCACACTTGAATTTTTTAACCCAGAGGAATCCATTTTTATGTTTCCCAGAAGAATATATTACAATTTCAGCCCTGCTTTGAATTAAGAAAGCAGAATGAAGGAATTAAGATTTTTTGAAATAACTATTGAAACCATGCCTTGGATTTCTGTGTTTATATTCTCTCTTAATAATGACTAGCAACTCAACGCCTGAGGAGCAGAACAAATTAAGTGTGTACCATATTAACACAGCTCCTTATTCTGGGGCTGACAAATATGCCTGCAAGCCCGTGCACTGCACAAAGACAATCTTCTCCATGCCTTAAAGAGCTGGGCTCTCGCTCCATGCTGTCAGCATGCATGGCGAGAGCAGCAGTCTCTGCAGTGAGGGGCTTGCAGTTGCAAGAAGACAAGGAAAGAGGCTGCCCGCAGGCTCCCCGGTGTCAGAGTTTGACCTGGTTCAGTGTCCTGGGCTGGCAATGTCTGGGAAATCACCACATTGGGAAGGAGAGGAAGAAGTCATCTCTTCTGTTCGTGTTCTGCTGGGATTTCCTGAGACAAAAACTGCATCTGGGCCACAGAATATAACAGTCAGCGGTGAGCACAGAATTTGTCCAGTCCTCCTGAATTCAGTTACACTTTTGGTCTCCTCGTTTTGCAGAACTGAGTCCCATCATTTTGCATTGCTTAAAAAAAGTACTTTTTCATTTTCTCTAAAGAGGAAGCATTGCTACCTTGATTTTGCAGTAAGGAGAGAAAGGCAGAGAAAGATTATGAGCCTCTCTGAAGACTGTAAAGGAAGACTATCAAAATAATAAAAAGACATTACTTTTAAATTCCACTTCAGATATTTTAGAACCTACTCCTAAATTCCTCTGGAGGATTTGTGAATGAAGAATTTCAATATATGGCCTATGCGTGAATTAACATGATACTTCATTAAATAGAAGGAAACCAGAAACCCAAAAGATTAGACCTCAACGCGCAAAAATATTTGCCATTTCAGAAGCTCTGTTCTTTAGCAGTGCTGCTTCCCAGCAAAGCTTTTCCAGATGATACTTCACAAACTGAACATTGCTCATAATGTGAACAAAAGCTTGCGCTATTAGGAGGGGGAAAAAAGCATGTACCTTATTTCATTCTGAAGAGTGGCTGTTGTACAGCAATTACTTTGCATAAAATCTTTCATAATGAATTAAGAACACGGAGTCGGTGCAGCAGCCAGTCTGACATAACAGGCAATCCATCACAGAAATGATTCATAAATTAAATCATCCCCAACTAAGGCCTTCACATATCACTGTATAATAGCTCCTAAGGAGTCATTATGGATATTCTGTCAATAATGCATAAACTTCATGACCCTTTTAACTCCAACCGCCCCTCGGATCCAAACCATAACAGCCCATCACTCCTTCCCCCTGCTCATGATTGCTGCGCGCTGATTTCTCACCCCTGTGGAAGTCAATGGCAGTGCTGTCATTGGTCTTCAGCAACAGAAGCTAGCCCTAATTTTTATGAGTAAAGAAATTCAGACCCAATGAGTGTGCTGCTGGGGATGAAACTGGGGAAACAAAAGGAATTAAGGATTAAATACGCACTTTTCTTTGCTAGCAAAGCTCTGCCCAAACCATCATTTGGGGGATACACAGCATGCATACTGAGGTGGGCTTCTTCAGTCAGTTTAACTGCTACTGATTTTATCAATCCTCATTTTTCTGCTTTCACATCATGTCTTCACATGCAATTTCTCTGATAAGGATTGATAAAGCCAGAAGAGAAAGTCCCACTTCACACGGCCTGTGTGACGTGGTGGTTTTCTGAAGTATTTCTCCACAGTGCCCGAATTACCAGGCTGAAAGGAGCTGCCCGCTAAGTGCCAAACGTGCCACGACGGAACCGGCGGAAGGCACCTCTTGTATAGTAAGGACCTAGGAAGTGTTTCAGCACTTACTGCCAAGGAAAGGCGCCCTTCGAGTGAAGTGCTTTATGTCAAGAATTAAGCGAAACTGTGATTTCATTTCTGAAATATATTGGTTAGGGAGTAAAAGAACTGAATGGGAAACTCTGCGTCTGATGTTGTACAGCCCTTGTTTCCTCTTGGTAGAAGGAATATTATGGTCAAATTCAGAACTGGGTACATTCCTATTCCTAAGCAATAAGATAATTGTTTTTACATACATTTAAGAACCACTTCACAAAAGGAATCTGTTTTCTTTCTTTGAAGAACTTTAAATGCTAGAAACCTGCTTTGTTATGTACAAGAAACCATCCTGGAAGTTGGTAAGAAAGAACACACAAGTTGTGTTCCACATACCACCAGGGTTTGGTTTAGAAGCAAGCTTTTTGGAAAAAAAAAAAAAATATATATATATATATATATATGTATCCCTCTCATAGCACAATGTATATACAAGAGAATTTCTACTTCTGATAAAATCTCTGCGTCAAATACTTAACAGTTTGCAAGTCTATTTGAAACCAACTAAAACTAAAATTTTGAGTTTATGTTCAGATGTCCTTTACTATGTAGCATAACATAAACGAGCGCAATCTGCAGCAGCATACATCTAGTAAACCAGACTAAAATACAGCCTGCCTCATTACTGTAGCTTTTGCAATTTCATTGCTATTCATCTTACACCTTGCAGAGTTCACGCGCAGATCAGTCACATCAATTACTGCTTTATGCTAGGAGGCTCTGATATTACCTGAAGGAAAGCTCTGTACGTCTACATTCAAAGGCTGGCACGGTGCAGTCGTGACTTAAACATTATCATTTAGTTTTCACACACAACAAGGAAACCTATCATTGTGAAAATGGGTAATCAACCAAATAATCTTGCACACACTTCAATTACAGGTTTGCAGTTTACAGTTCTAAAAACTGAGCGAACCTGTATTTTTTTCAACAGTAAATATTAATTGTAGTTTACTGGAATCTTCAAGAAAAAAAGAATGAGAATGAAATGAAGAACACGTACCCTGCAAGAAACTTCCCGTACTGGGTTTCTTTCCAGCATTACTCTTCAGGATGGTTCAGATATTTCTCTTTGAGGGATTTTATGCACGGTAAGCAGTAACAGTATCCAGAAATATTTTCATTGCACCAGCCTTCTGGATCCACTGGGATAAATCACCTCTTATAATAGTAGCACCAAATACTTCATGTCATTTTAAACCTCTGGATGCCTAAACCCATCCTTTACTTCACCGGTAATTACTTTTTTAGAAAAAAAGAAATATTACCTGCTTGACAATTTAAGCCAGCACTGATGCATTAATCTTGCTCTTCAGGTAGTATCTCAGATTGATCTTCCCTCCTAACGATGAAGCCTTGGCCTGGGGAGACACCGGCCGGGAGGCATCCTGACACTATTTTCAGTCTGACACCGGGGAAGGTCAAAGAAATGACTGGTCACGTTGTTTCAGTCTTTAACAGTCGGCAGATTTGGTACAAATATTTATTTATTTAGCCTCAGCAGTGTGTTCCGCAGGGACACGTCCTCCGTTGGTGTGAGCAATGAGTGGATCTAAAGGGATCTAAACAGAGGCAGCCAGGAGGACGCACCCAAGCTGGGTGTCTGCCCAGCATTAGGCAGCGATGCCACACATGAGGACATGGCATTACGCGAGGCATTTACACCAGCACCACCATTCAGGTGGATCTGTTTGCTCCCTAGGAGTCGAATTTTACATCTGATGCAGCTGCGCAGGCACTGAAGTCTCTTAGACTACTCACTGCTCTTAGACTACCAAGCTATCACTGGCGTACACACGAATAACTTTTTTAGGATTGTAAGTGAGGGGAGAAGCAGCCCTGCAGACGGTTGCACTGCAAGGAAACAGCAGCAATGCTGCAACCCACCTAAAACACTTCTGTGTCACGCTACAGGGCACTGGCATGAGCAGAAGGTCCTAAAGGACAGCTGACTAAGATTTTGTCTAACTTTTCGGGCAATTTACCCTACTGTAAAGCTCAGCTCAATCGTTTCTCCTCAAAACACCTCCAGGCTTTGTTAGAAATGGAGCTGGTAGTCCTCAGGGGTGGCAGGAGGTATCTGGGGGAGGGTTTTGTTGTTCTTGGTCTGTGGTTGTTTTTATTTCATACACAAATACACAGGCATGGAATGTGCCTTGTATTTTACAGCCTCACAGCTCTATAGTCTCGGCTGCTCTCAGGCTAACCCCAGAGTGCAATTACCTCTCTGTCACCTGCCACTCGGCATCAGTCGTCTGGGGTCGGAGCTAACCACTGAAGTGGCCAGCACGTGTCCCCATGCAGCAGACTGAACAAGAAGCTACAGACCACGTTTTTTCCTGGGGCAAAGCTAGTCTTTGTATTACTTTCTGTACCTCACTCTGTGCACCCATTTGTATGAGGAAGAATAGCTTCATTCAGTCAATATAATTTCAAGCATTATTTGGTGAAAAATTATGTCTGCAATTCAGCTACGTGTTGAATTGAGTTTCCTGCAAACTTGGATCAAAGAGGTGTTTATACATCTGAAATGTAAGATAACCAATTGCACTGAAACGTAACCACTTGACACACACAAACTACTTGGGTTACTTTAAAGAATGAAATAAGAACTCGCTCAGAATACGAATTTTCTTTCCACTGAATAAACTGTGTACCCAGATGCAAGGCAAACCTTACTCCATCTCTTTGTTGTGTGCACATTGTTTCTTATTCAGATTAGAACAGAAATGCAATCTACTGGCTTCATGTCTTTACTTCTTAAGTATTGACTTTTTTATACCCTTACCTAGCCTAGTTCCATTTATTAGGAGCATATAAAAAATGATTGCCTCCTATAACTCTTCTTCTAACAGTGCCTCCAGCCTGAAGGCTTCATAAAGTTATAAGCAAAGATTTATATGTGATAAATTATTGAAAATGAAAAAGGTCTTAAATAAGTTCTATCTTCAAAAAAAGAAGTAGTATATTTCAGATAACAATGACTTTTCTAGTGAAGAGGAAGATAAAAGTGTATTTAACAGGTATTCTGATACCATAAACTAGAACACAATATTTGCATGTTCAAATATATTACAGAAAAAGATGCTAACTCAAATACTACATTAAGAAATGACTTACTACTGTAAATTGGAATTCCAAATAAAATAATAAACTGACTTATAGCTATATAAGCTATAGCTATACACAATCTAGTTGGCAAAGCAATTCACTTCAGGTATAAAAAAAATAAACAAAGCGAAAGAAAAAGCATGCATATTATTATTAAAAGAATGAGAGTGAATACTAGAACTGAAATTTCCTGCCTTTGTAGCACATACCTTCTGTCTTAAATATCTACTTCTTACTTTTCCCATAGGAGTCCTAAATCCACACGCCATCACTCAGTTCATAAAATGGGCACAGCTTTCTTACAGAGAAGCTACTAAGTAGATTAAATCCCAGTTTTAACATGTGGTTTCCTGCTTTATTTTCTACCACAAGTCGAACAAAAATTAAAAATAAAACAAAACAAAATTATTATAAAAAAAATATACCAATCACTACCATACCTGAGCACTAAGTGTTAAATGTACGATTTTTAGACACTTAAAACACATTTTCTGCAAATTACAGAGGGAAATCAAAGCATGGTGACATGAACAAATGTTCATCGCCTTTTGGTGCACATTTTCTTCATTTAGTTGCCTTCCACTTTCCAGCAGCTTCAGAAAGCAGAGGAGAGGGGGCAAGGCTTCCTGCTCCTCATGCAGATCCCCAGCTCCAGAGCCAGCCCAGACTGAAGCACTGCATCACCCGCTGGCAGAGAGATTTCTGTCCAGCCCGGTGCCAGCCCAGACCATCCACACTCACTCGTTGACACATTTACCTGCTAAACTGTAAAACACTACTATACACACATGTTTTGCAAACATTCTTCCTTGACCAAACTTGGCCTAATTCGTGCATAATATTAACATAATTTTACATATACAAACACATGAATAGATCACAAAGCTACACTGCTTAGATTCATTATACTGGAAAATAACTCAAGAGAATCAAACTCCAAATATGGTTCTAAACACTACTACCACGTGTGCTTTTTAGTGCCTTAAATGTTTTTATTTCAAATGATAATAAATCCATCTGCACTGCACTGGGAGTTGACTTTGTCTGACTAGACAGGTTAGAGTCAAATTCCACTGTTTTTTGATACTTTAAACTACTTCTGTATCTGAAGTTGTACCTACAAAGTCCATAAAACTGTCCAATGGAATTTATACCCATATTACAAAAATAACACCTCAAGCATAGAAGCCAAAATGAGGACGGCACTTTCCCAAAACCAGGAATGAAATAATATTGAAATAATGTAACACAAAAAACTCATGGGCTGTTTCTTCTGAATTACAAAGCCTTAAAAAACTTGTACTACGGTTTTATTATAAAAAGCTTAAATCTAGTGTATTGACAGGAAAACTTATTGAAAATTTGCTTTCACTTCCAATAAATGGAAGGAAGATAACAGTGTTAGACAAGGGCTATACGATGGCCATCTCACTAGGATAATTGCAAATTCAACTTTCAGTATTCACTTATCTTAAAAACAATAAATTAACACAATTTTATTACTGCTAAAGAGTGAGTTACCACTCCGGTACCCGTGACAAGTAGTTTCCCTGATATAAGGTGAGAACGAACCATAAGGCTTGAATCTCAACCAGTGCGTGGATGTGAGACTTGCTGTGAAAGCTGATACTTTGCACATCTCTCTGCAAAGTTCTCAGAGAATCACAGTACACAGAAACATTTTGGAAATTCAGTGTAAATAACTGGTCACCCGTTTATAAACACCAAAAGGTGCCTACCAGCAGCTTAGATGAGATACAAACCAGAGGCATTGAAGGCACACTGCGCGGGGGTTAACAAGAGCAGCGAGTGATGTCCATACACCTGGAACGGATTTCAGCTGCCTGAGTTACCTTACCTCATTAATTCCAACAGGAAGACAGAAGTTGGGTATTGAGTAGGACATCAGTTTCATGTTCCTGCTTCCGTCAGCTGTACTGGAAAAGATAAATACTCTCGTACTCAGGGGGCTTCTTAGTAAGCTCCTGAAAACTATAGCAAGGAACTGCGTGTGGCCAGGCAAAAGGATTGGGAGTGTGTCCTCTATCTCTGGTCACTTGTTTACAAAACAGGAAAGAACGAAACTGAAAATATAACAGTAGTCTGAAAACAAAAGTTATGTAAGGACTTACATGACGTGGTTGGCCTATGGCAGCAGAAAATTGGATCTGCTTACCCAGACTGTCCCAGCAAACCAAAACTCCCACCAAACAGCGACTCTGGTTAGCCTCTATGGCCCCAGAAGGTCCCTTTCTGTCCCACCTCAGCAAACTTGCGCAAGCGCGCACTCAGGTGGCCCCCAGGAATACAAGAGAAGAACCGGTTTGTAGCTCAGGGCTTAGTTTTCCTTTCTGGCCCTGGGTACTGCTGACGAGGCTCCACACAAAACTCCCTGCAAATCAGATTTGCATTTTGCATTTGAAAAAAAAGAATATTAAAACAAAAACTTTTTTTCCCTACAATTGTACATTTTTGTAGTAAAGAAGCATATTTCCCTGCTATCATAAACCTTTTGAATGTTGAAATACTGTTTCTCTTCATAGAAATGGTGCTCTAAGAGATGCACAAGGGATCCCTAGATTCCCAGGAGATCTCTAGATTTACCCTGTTCAGTTTATTGGCTTCCTCTCATTGATTTCCGTCAGCCTGGCAATTTCATTTTGATCCTAAAAACCTTGATGATTTTTAACTCCTTGCTGAATATATTACTGGCCACAAAGATCCTGCTATCAGAGCTTCCCTAATGAGTACGGTGGATTTGCTTAGCCCTGAGAAAAGCTCAACTCCCATTTCCAGGAGTGTGCTGACTGCAGAGCTACCAGGAGCAAACAGAATCTATTTTGGTTTCTTCCATCAGCAGGTTGGACTGTGAATACATGCAGAAAGTAGATCTGCAAGTACGAAGGTATCATCATTGCATACTTATTTTCAGGATAGTGCCAGGCTTTAATATCTTCATAATCAAGATTTACCATTTAAAAGCTGCCCCAAGCTATTGCCAATTTATAGTGGACACCGACGCTGAGCAATAATGGCTGGTACTGTGATAAAAGATTTATTCTCAATATAAATATGCTTACTGAAACATCTTTCCTTAAACCTTTATTTATGAGACACATCAGCTCAATAAATGAAAGGGTTTTTTTCTATGTATCAGACTTTACACTTTTCTTCATTTCCTAGAAAGATTACAAAACATCATTGACACAAAGATCACACTGAAGGCCTGCATATATTATGAAACAATAATTTCAGAGAAAAAAAAAAGTAGTATTAAGAAAGGTAGCTCTACAGAAATATCACTCTATGTGCCCACATCCAGCTTTAAAATGCACAAATGTAGCTCAGACTTCAAAAGGAGCAGAGTCCAGTTGATGGACCTTCTAGAGATATTTACCCAACAGAAGCATTTCATAATAACCCCCTCACCCTTAAGATATCATCTTTATAATGGACTGAATAAAACCTAGACTTCAATATTCACATAGCCGTACACTGGCTTGTTTTGAAATTAATAAATAATACAGCCACTAGCAACACACTATTGATTTTCTGCTGGATTTGTCTATCTCCTCAGAATTTTAAGAGCTGTTTAAACAGATATATCCATTATGTGTTGGAAAGAATTTTAAAACTCCCAAGTAAGGCTGTAGTTGATGACATATTGACAGTATCTCAGACTGAAATAATTTTGGACACTCTGCTTATGTTGTCTGCAGATACAGAGCCAAAAAGACCCAGCTGAAGGGCAAAGTGAAGGGCAAACACCTCCAGCAGTCTCAAAGAGCAGCTATACTGCAACACTACTGCTTCAGCCCTTGGTCATCAGTTAGTGAAGACAGAAGCAATTCCTGTTCTCAACCATATGAATAAAATTAGTAAAGCATCAGGCTTTTTCCATCCAAAAGAGTGCCCTAAGCACTGAGATTTTAACTTTGCTGCTGAAGAACTGAGACGTTCTTATCTTCATTTGCTAATACAAACAGAATACCTTCGCTAATTCCCCAAAGCAACTCCCAGCTCCTTTGCAAAGCTTTCCTGAAGTTCTTTCCCCATGCTCTGCTTCTGCTGTGGCACAGTTTAAGAGAACATTTAATGCATTAAATCTTGAAGGTTTCAGATTTTCCATATGAAATGTAGGACACCAGAACATTGTCACCTTGCTAATAAAATGGGATGACATGGCTTCACATCCATATACCAATCCCCTGGAAACTAAGGTAATTCTTTATTATTTATTTATTACATTTTAAGGCACTAGTTTAATAGAAGGGCGTATTAGAGTTTTGGTTAAACTTTGACAGGAGTCTAAAACAAGAACATGTTAATCAGTGCCGTAAAATGTTCACTCTTGTACTGTTCCTATTTTCTGCTCCTTTGCTTGAGTAGAAATGTTTTCCTCATTATGGTCTTGATTAAGAAGTTTGATGTGCTGACCTTGAATATCAAATTAAGCTCCACGCTGCAAGCAAAGCATCCTATCTTCTCTAGTGGCTTATAAACTCATTAGGCACTTTCAGACATTGTTTTAAAATTTGCTGACACTAAATCCATTTAATATGGAACAGAACTGCTCCGATTTACAAGAGGCAAATTTGCAGTTAAGTGAAACACGCAATCTCCGGGTGATTTCCACCAGGAATCCCTTCCATCTCGGTTTTGCCTTGTTTTTAAAATAAATCCCTATTAAATACCAGGCCGTTAATTATCTTTTCATTTTCCAGTCAAACGATCAATACAAAAGAGCAGACAGCAGTCTGACAGCTGCTGTTGCAAACGCGAGCCAGAAAGGCTGCAGCACTGAGAAGCAGTGTTTTCTTGGTGCCGTATGGCTCGAGACAGTTGTGTTGTTCGCCACGCAGAAGTTCAAAAGGAATCATTTCAGTGTAAAAGTTCAGTTGCTGCTATATAGTGAAAATAATTTATTTCAGATGCCACTTTTTTCTGAAGCTGCTGTATCTGAATTTTAAATCTTTTTGCCATATATATTCCCCGAGGGCACACGAAGGGAATCAAGGCTCTTCTTTGCTTTCATGAATTCTAGACTTTGACAAGAGTTCACAGAGAAAAAATAACTTCTGAACATCAGTCAAGCCCTGTGTGCCTGGTCTTTGCTTAACACGCTTTGTTTTCATTTTGGCAGGATATGTTTGGTTTGCATTTAAAATGGGGCATTTCATATCAAATGCAAGTCATTAGCTAAAAATCTACTCCACCACCAACTTGAATCTCGTCTAGTGCACAGGATAAGAGTTGTAAAAGGAAATTAATTCAGTCATTTGTAAAGACACTTAAAGGGAATGTCAGGATGTAAAGCCTGCTCACAACAGGAAGGAGGGATGGGGAGAGGGAGACAGAGGGTAAAATTTATTACTGGAGTAAAATTCTCACCAGACTAATTTATCCAATATAAGGCAAAGTATATGTCGCATTCCCTCATGCCGACAAGATTTAACTAAGCAGATACACTGCAGAGGAAGGGTCAATATGAGGACACAGAGGCACCTAGAATAATACCCGGCAGCCTTCCCTAAATACTCGGCTGAAATTATTCTCTCATCTTCCACATGGTGTGCGACACAACAGTCTCAAGCCGTATGGCACCAGGGATGCTGATGTGCACTTCTGCTGCCATCCTGGCCAAGAACCCAGAACAGCAGCAGCTGCCACAGGGATGTCTCTTCTTTCACATTGATCACTGCGCTAACTACGGAGGATCAGTGCAGCTGTACACATCACAGCTCCTGGATGGAGGCTGCCTGGCTCACACCAAGGCTTTTGGGGAGGTCTGCTATCAGTCTGTGGGTTACTTGTGAGAAGAGGATCCAAAGTCAGACTGGTAGACAAGACGCTTAGCCACAAATGCAACCTTGAGTACAAGAACACTTTTTTTATGGAGTACCACTTAGAGCCAATTCTGGCTCAAATACATATTTCAACATGAAATACAAATATAAGTAAAAATTTGAGAATCTGATAGAAACCATGTACAAATGTACAGGACCAAAATGTTTATTTAGAGAATGATTCAAATTGGCCTGAAGAAAGAAAATAGCATCAACAGAGCCCAATATTACTGTTCAGTTGGCTTCTCTGTTCTTACAGCCGTTCAAGGAGAAGCAGATATATCCAGCTAATGTCGACACTAACTGCTGGAGCTGCAATTCAAACCAGGATGGCAAGGTAGAAATAGGGGTCATATGTTGATCTTGTAAGTAAAGAAAATAGAGAGTGTAATTTCAGTCCACAAAAGACCAACATGCAAATATAAAAGGATAACAAAAGGACTTTATCCTGCATTCAAGCTGACATTTCTAAAATCGATCACAGAAACGTAGGCGTTTAAAAAGTGTCACACAGCTACCACCACCAAAGCGGAATGTGAACTTCACTAACCCAAGTAAAAGGGAACCTAAATAAAATCGCCAATTAAATATGAGGTGAGAAATGGGAAGAGACCCCCAGCCACTGCTGCTGCTTCCTGGACCAGAAGGTAAAAAGGAGGGGAAAGACCCACAGTCAGCACCAAAATGGGGGGGAATGTTAGCAAACCTCTTCTGCTGTCACTAACCTTTGCTTGAGCTGATACGATCAGCTTTAACAGGCGACGACAAAGAAGTCTGTGTTTTGCATTTTGGCCACTGCCCATTTGATAAAGAACCAAGCAGCATTTAACTAATGCAACGTGTGCTTTCTGAAAACCAGGAAAAAATGTAATGGTTTAGTTACAGGATGAAAAAGAGCAAAACGATATGAGAAGTTGTATCTTGTGCCCAGGCACACAATACAAAGCAAACAAGCCTTACTTTTATCTCTCTTTTTTTTTTTTTTTTTTTTTAATATTTTGTACTTTGCATACAGCAGCATGTCTAAAAGTTTTACATAAAACATCACAGTAACCCAAAATACTGTCTTTAAACACACTTTTAGGCTTTTCCTTTATGTACTTTTCTTCTCGCCTGTTTAACGTTATAGTGCTTACATTTGATGTTCCTGTTAATTTTCATCTGCTTTTTCTACAATAACGTCCCAGGATTCACCTCTGCCATCGCCCCCCTCCCAGATTTACTGCAACCTCATTCTGTGGTCACCACCCGGACTGGTCAGACCAGTCGGTAGGTGCTTCACCATGGCTCCCATTAGCATAAAGTTACATTTAATTTGCTTTTAAATTGAGATACAACATTTCTTTGTTTCTCCCCTTTGGGCAACCTGAAGTGTGTTTAAGAGACAGCCATTTTCTTGTCCTGTTCTACAAGGAGACAGCAATTGCACAGCGCTTTCTGCTCTGATATCAGAGGGATGCTTTGCCCGCTTTCCCAGAACACTTTCCTTTGGAGCAACTCTACACTGAGAAAAATGTTCTCATTGGCATGAAAGCGGACAAATTGTGCAGGGAAAACAATAGGATTTCTTGCCCTCTTGCTTCTTGTACTTTTTCTGCTGACTTCCTGAAAAAAGTCCAGACAGACTTCACACAAGAAGTCCAAGATCTATGATATTTTGTGTTCCAAAATGTTTGTTTTAACTAAACACGGTGAAAAAACGAAATTTCCATCACAACAGTCAAGGTTCAGTGCATGTTGTAAATCAGAGCTGCCTGTGCATGGGTCATAAAATAAGAGAAGCAATAGTGTTTTAGCCCTTCAGCTCTTCATTTCTTTGGATTTATGTCTGCTACTCAACCAGGAAACCAAAACCCAACAAGAAGAGACAAGGAAAAGCTTGAAAAAACTAGAGTTCTGCATCCACAGCCAGATGGTTCAACAACAACAGCACCGAAAAATATTTAATGACAGTAAGATCTGCAACAAAGATAGAAATATGAGAACATAAGGTTTTTAAAGCAATTGCTTAACAAGTTTATAGAGGGATTAATAAGATACATCTGTTCATGCTAGCTGGAAATCCTGTCAGCGGCCCAAGAGCTTTCTTCCAGTCCTAGGTCTGTTTTATTTGATGGGAATCTCTTAGTCTTCCATGCATTTACCATCAACACCCTCCCGCAAGGCAGGGAAATGCTGTTCTGTCCATTTGGGAAGGGGGAGACTGAGGGCCCTGAGCAGGAAGGAGAGACCTGCTTCCCCAGCACATGCCAGCCACAATCTCACATGGCCTCCTTTCACTCTTTCATATACTGCTGACCGTTTCCTTGCTGAAATGCTTCTGTTTTATTCTTTCACCTACAGTAAAGCCCCAACTTCCACATCTTTACTCATTGCCGCTAGACGTCTGCATGCTGCATGTGTTCAGAATTACCCATCATCTTCCCAAGCATTAGAAACTCCAGTAAGAGTTGTGCTTTCAAAATCTCCCAGGCCTTGCAACCACATTTCTATTACTGTTTCACATTCAATTGCTTTAGCAAATACCAGCTGCTTGTTTTTCCTATCCCTGAGTTAGCACATTTTCAATCCCACTTCCAAGCTCTAGGAGGGATGCTGTGTTCTTCTATAACAAAACGATCCCATGAACAAGGATCTCATCCCACCACCCATTTTCCCTAGCTAGTTCTTCTCTGCAATGAAATAGTGAGCTATTCTCCTTCCTTTTCCAAGATCAATGAATCTCAGTCAGCCCTCATCAGTGTAACTTTCCTATCATAGCACACAATATGATTCTCTATAAAAATTATTTCCTGAATCCTTCATACTCTTATTAGCAGGTCAGGAGAAGCTTCTGGATGGCAGGGTTTTAGATACTGTTCTGTTATGTGCGGTCTAGTTCTGCCAAATCAAATTCTTTGTCTATCCATCCAAGAACATAAATTTACATAAAACTTATAATATAAATTAATTTGTTTTCTGCAAATGGTGGGCTACTCTGTTTCTGGTGGGTGGGGAGCGCTGATCAACAAGCAGGTATTACTGACGAAAAAACTACAGAAATAAAAGCAACAAACAGCGAGGACAATCTTGAAATACCCAGTTTTATAAAGAGTTCATGTTTTTAGAGGAATATTTGGATCTTGGGTTAATCCACAGGCAAGTCGCAATTACTTTCAATATAAAGACCAGTTCAGTTCAGGATGTACCACAGCTTTATTGAACAGCATCCTTTATCTTAAAATACTAAATGTCAACATACTGAAGGGTTTTGACTGTCAATTCATGTTGTTGCAATGCTGCTGTCCTCTCTCACATTCCTCTCTGTTCTCATCTCTTTGCCTTCTCCAAAGGGACGCTCGCAGAGGGACTAACAGGCAGAATGGGAACAACGCTAAATGTGGCAGGTACTCAATTTCCAAGCACGAGCCTCAGAAATCTTCAGCGCTTTGCAAATTGTCAAAAGTGGAGACCAAGCTATATGAACTTACGTATGCCATGTTCTGTGTTCAAAATAACCACTTGCTCCTATCCCACCCCAAAGGAAGCAGCAGAGCAGCTTAAAACAAACTTTAATTCCAAGCTCTTCATAAGGTAATCAATCAGGTATTAAAAACAGCAGAAGAATGAGCTGCAAAATTATCTAATCCTCCAGCTGCTAAAGATTCATAACTGCCTTCCTCTGTTTTGTAGCCTGATTAAAGCAGCAAGCTTCAAATCAGAGACATTCATCTCCTGCCAGCGAGGGGTGCTCAGGCACGCCAGCCCCACGCCCGCGCCCCCCGGGAGCAGCCTCCTGCAGCAGTGCTCTTACGACGCTGCACGGAGGGAGGGAGGATTTTAAAGGCTGGCCCATTTTCACTGCCAGGTAGACCTGAATTTGCTAAAAAGGTTAAATCCTCCATTTAGGTCAGCTGAAGTGCACGGGCTTTTTTTTTTTTTTTTAAAGTGCTCCAAGGAAGTGCCGTATTTCCATCATCTCGTTCCTGCCCACATCCGACAGCCCTTTCACGTTAACGAGAACCACGAACTGGACATTCCTGTGTAGCACAGGCGCAGCTTTCTGTAACAGACGTGTCCACGACAGTCAGACCAGACCCCCAGAAAGCCACATAAATTTCAGCTTGCAAGTTCTGGTGTGATCAGAAATAAAACTGTGTTAATCCCTAATGCATTTTAATCCACAGACTAGATTTCCAGGAGCCTGTGCATATTTTGAATACAACGAACATGACGTGGGTTTTCTTTCTCCTGAAGGATAAAATTCCAATAAGGAAAGAAAATATCAATTTTTATCATGAGGCAACTTTAAGTTAATTTAACAAAATTTCAGGATCACTGCACATGGATTCTCAGGCTGTCAACCATACAAATTACATCCCCTTTACAGCCTTATGCTGCACCTTGGGAACTGCTCACTGTTTTAGTCTCCTAAAATGAGTTTGGAAGCTTTTTCTTGCATATGATTTTCTCCATTTGTCCTTATTTTACTCGAAAAATTATCCCATAAGCATTCCTAAGTGTGATCAATACTTCTGATGCTTTGTTCTATGAAGGCAATTGTTTCAACTTTCTGTTAAGACCTAAACTTTCCCCTCCTAGTAATTCAGCAACTTAATTCAGCAACAGGAGTTTTTAGTTGTTCTGGAGAAAAGAGGATTCCTGGTAGCACTCTGTCCTGCAGAAGACAGAGATGCCTATGTGCATGCTTTCTGCTGCTTCACTGCACCTAAAGCTGTTATCTACAGCTCAGGAATGTGTTTTATTTAGAACTATGAGTAATGTGGACCTCAGTCACCTGCCTTTCTGCCTTTCTATTTTTAAGAATCATATGTGATGCCGTTAGCTGACGTACAACAAAGAAAATGAATCTGGAAGAAGATGGTCCCATCTATGCAATAAAGAGTTTATGTTCGAGGATATTCATTTCCTCTTACATTGGTGACAAAGGGATAGAAAAAGAAATCTGTCAGCGATGAGCAACAGAGAACTGGGGAGAAGAGTCTAATTTGAATTCTCAAGAGAAATTTAGTTGGACAAATTACACATCCACATTTGGATTTTAGCTGTTTAATGGCCAACACTTGCATAAAAGGGCAACAAGAATAAAGTTTTGGGTTCAAAGGCACTTAAAGCCCACCACCTACTACTCCCCTGTGCCTCTTACTTACGAGATCTGGTGTTTCTTCAGTACGGAACCACAATCACCACCCACTACGCTACCTTTGCAAGTGACTTCTGGCTCCCCTTGGGCAGAAATCCCACCTACCTGCTGACCAGATCTGACATAATTAAGCTTTAAGAACTAAGGTCACTGTTGGGGGTTATTTGTACCAACTCTTCCACGCTTGTGAGGTAAGCTTTTTCTTTGTTTTGTTTATTTTTCCAGTCTTTGAATGTTTTGCAACATGATACAGTAAGAAATACAAATTTGAGCTGTGGGACAGGAGAAAGAAAGATTCAAGTTAAGCACTGTACATCACCTTTAGAGAGAAAAAAAAACATTACGTTTTTTCTGTTAGAACACCAGATTCAGTGCCTTTCAAATAAACTTACAGGGTTGATGGACATCTCAGAGAATGCAGTGACCAATGAAGAAATAACAAGCAGCAGCAGCCCACAGGCAAGATGCTGCTAAAGGCAGGGTGAGTACGTGCTTGACTAGAGATCAATATGTGCTGGAAATCTGGTGACAGTGCAATGGATTTCAGCAGCAGAAGAATTGTTTAGATAGTGAAATGATGTGCAGGAAGACCTGGCAATGAACAGGACAAGAGGAAAAACACTAACATGCACTGGAAGTACCAAAAGACATTCTGGTTGGCAGGGATTTTTTTCCAGACATCTTTAACTACCTACTCCATAGTCCTGAGAATTTCTAAGCACTTGCAGAATCTCTCAGAGGAGAGATTTTGAAAGGACAACTACAATGGTGCTCTATCAGGATAATACTTTCAGACTTGTCACCACCCGCCTCGCATACTACTTAAAGACTGAATTTTCTTTGGCATTTGCTCACAGATTGGTGGAAGAGGTGGCATTTGCTTGGGAGGTTTGCAGACCTCCCCCACTCATCCCCAGATGTTACTGACATTACTTCAGAAAGTGCAAAAGGATATGAAAGCAAAGAGAAAGTGCACACAAAAATGTCAATACTCGATTTTGGGTTAGCAAAAAATTTAGCTACATTTCCAAGTTTTACTCCTGGAAGAATTAAGATTTCAAAATATTTTCTGCCTGGATGAGAGAAAAGGTTTGCATCTAAATAACTGTGCTGAGGTGCGAGTTATTCTACACGTTGATGCAGTGTTAAGTCTATTTAACACAAAATCGTCAAGTTGCAGGGGGTAGTTCTAAGTACCAGTGTTCCCACAGCATTTCTGTACTTTTATGCCCCGTAGCTCTGGCTCAGTTCGCTGGTACAACATCAATGAATGCATGAGAAAATTGTAGGAGTTATTGCAGAGCCATACCTAGAAACCAAAAGCTGGGCAGAACGGTTAGCCACAGACAATTGAGCTAATTGAGCATGTTTCGCTTATCCTGTTACTTAAGAGCCAGAGACGCAGAGTGTGCTGGTGAATGAAAAGAACATCTGCCTGATAACATCCATTTCATGTGCGAGTTACAAGTTTTAGAGAGCAATTACACAGCATTTTTGTTTCAAATCCAAATCAGATGTTTAAACCATTCTGTGATTGCACAATTAGCTTGTTTTACGAGGCAACCCAAACATCATTTAACAAGATTTGAGCACCACTGTGTATTTTAAATTTATTAACAAAAATACAGAAGCCAAGCTCCCAAACATGACAGAGAGAAGCAATGGAAAAAGCTTTCAACAAGGCAGGGTGGAAAATGCCAACTCCTACAGGCAGCGGTGAGGGAGGACAACCTTGCTGGGCCAGTTCCACTCCCTTCTTTAATGGCAGTAAAGATGCTCACAGCCCTTCTGCTTCAGTACTTCAGGATTATTAAACATGCAGTAACTGCTGATGGAATTCTTCATCACTACAAGGCATAAAACTGTAACACCACATATATAGATACGGTGACGCAATTTAAATAGCTTTATTGCTATCCGTTCCCCCAAATGAAGCTTGCTTTTGCGCTCAATTGTAATTGTCCGGATGTACAGGAAAATGATCCACGTTACAAACCAACCCGGGGAACAGCTGAGAGCTAGAAGGGGATTCAAGCAGGACTGGGTTACTTGCCGAGCTGCAGTACAGCCTGAGTTTTCTTATCCGGACTTTATCCAAACGTAAAATTAGGAAGGAGAATAAGCCAGATGCTGCCTTGGAGAGGATAGAGGCTGAGTAGACATAAACATAATTCTGTTACTCAGGAATTAATTCTCACCAAAACATATTTCTGCCACACTGAAATTGTAATATCCAGTTTCCAAAGCCACAAAACTTATTCCAAGAGTATTCAGTACAAATTACACCCTGAAAAGAAAAGCTTTGATTTATCACGTCTCATTTATATAACCTCCTTCTACAGTCTGAAGCTAATTTAGCATTTTCTAACAGAAGATCTCCAGTGTTACTGCACTGAATTAAGCAATAAACTTGAAAAGTCAAGACCAACTCAATTCCTGAAGTAGTGGTTTTGAGCAGGGCACCACAAACCAGTCTCAGTGCTCATTTGCACCTCCCAGTGTTCACTCTGGGAGCCCAAATACCTGAAACGGTTCCCTCCATGTAATTGTGCAAAGCAAGAGAGATCCCAGCCCAACACTTTGGCACAAGGGAAGTCATAAACTGCCCGTGACTGCATTGCAAGAAGACAGGTGGCTATAGGGAATTAAGCATTTTGTTTATGGCCCAGTACTTGCAAACCCAGTACAGGCACTGGAACTTTTGCCTGAGTCAGGCTGATTTGAGAAAGCTTCTTCACTGAACATCAGGAGGATTCTCATCAGCATGGGAGGTGTTGAGTTATTCAGATGCACCACTTAAACTGGAATTTTCACAGGAATTACATTACTGTATAATTTTGCCTGCAGGTTGTCTCACAAAACCATTAGCAGCAAAAAATCGCAGTCCTTTTCACTTTGATAGTTTCTTTTTAAACTTTTCATCAGCACAGAAGCCAGCAGTTACCACAGATACTAATGGTGAGCATGAAAACGAACACGGCACAGTGTCTTATCACATACCACTGGGCTCATGCCCCGGTACGCTGCTGAGGAACCTCTGCAAAGCAAACCGCGTGGCAGGGGACTTGCTGGTGCTGCCACCTGACAGCACGTGCTCGAGACGAGCAGGGCTGCTGCCTGAGTAATGTGGCAGAAATTGAGGACTGCAGGCACAGGGCTTTTGGAGAACAATGGCAACCCCAAACCTCAAAGATAATTATAACTGGAAACAGTTGATTACTAATTTGTCTGCCCTTAATACTCTTCGTGAAGAATCATCGCTCTGTTCAGTTTTATGGTGCAAACAAAAATCTTTCATGGAAGCAGAATAACTTTATCATTCCTCCATAATGAGGAGGTTTGAGGTCCGAGGAACACAAGACTGAAAACCAATGGAATATGTACCACTTTTCTTTCAGTTTGCCACCAAGTACACTTTCATGGGAAGAGTGCTCAGACCAAATCTCCTTTCTACAAGGACTTAAAAGATGTATACCACAGGAAATAATCCTGCATTATTACAAATACAGACCAGATGACTGAAAGGTCATTCAGAGCTCTAACTTCTAACACCCTGATTTTCTGGACTTTTGATAGAGGTTATGTAAGTATACATAATTTGCAAACTCATTTCCTCCTGAGTCATCTTTTATTTACCTTTTTTCTCCTCGCTGACTTACAGAACTAGCTTTGTGACTAAACAATTTTGGTAAGATTTGCAATCAACGGGATTAAACAGTGTGTGTTGGGTGAACTACAGACAGAATTCATTTGTCAGATCCCCAGTGCCCTGACTCTAATCAGGGGTAATAATAAAGCCAGCAGTATTGCTAATCCAATCAGCGACTCCAATGAAAAAATAAATTTGTAAATGCAGTTCAAAAACTAACCTTTCCCTGTGCAAAGCAAAAGGGCAATGAAAATCTGTCCTTTTTTCCTCTCTCACTCCAAAGGTCCCTAATGAACAAAAAAGGGAGAGGCAGAGCAGAGGAGTTGCATATCAAAGCCCAGTTGTCCCTTGAAATCCAACTTTAATTATTAATATATGAAATGTTCTGAGCAAAGAAAACATGTTTTAGGTCTTGCAAGCTTACATTGCAAAAGGGTCTATTACAAAGCTATATCACTAAAAATCAACTACACTGCCTTTTCAAGAAATTTCACCTATTAAAATGCTTCTCCTATTAACTTGTTACCTTGAATATGGCATTTTTGTACTCTTTTCTGAAAAAAATGATTTCAAAACTTAGGATATTTCTTTTTCCAGCTGCTTCTGTTTTCCACTTGCAGGGGGCAAGGTACAGCTCAGAGCACTGGAAGCTGCAGAAGAGCTGCAAGGACTGACCAGACCACGGTGATTAATGGACACGTGCTGACTGCTGGCATGGACTGCTGCCAGGAGCTTCTCCGATTCACCTCACCTTCAGTGGATACGTATGGCAGCACCTCTTTGAAGCAAAGAAGCAAAAACTAAGGAGTGTGTACATTACCAACCCAGCTCCCCTGTACTCTTCCAGGAATAGTCACTATTTTAGGAAGAGCTATGATAAATATTTCAGATGCTAATGATATGTTTGGTCCAATCATTTATTATATGCACATCAGCTGGTTGAGGACTAAAGCAATTACCTCCTGGTGGGGACAGACTCCCAAATTTTATTAGATTCTGGGCATTTCACAGCACACTGAGAAATTACTTGTCTTCTTAATGGCATTTGCTTCAGAGACACATTATAATGAGGGCAAAAACTAAAATAAGAAATATTTTATATGTTGGAACTTTATTGCCATGCTTCTGCTGAAAGAAGCGCAGCAGTGAATGAGCACTGGGGACCTCACCTGCCTTAGCCCCCATGCTCCTCATCCCGAGCTCTTCAGCTGCTTACCCTGCCTAAGATCTTTTGAAATTTAAGCTGTAAAACAACATTACGGTGGCTTTTCCATGGTCAAAAAGAAAACCTGGTTAATGCCAGTCTCTCATATGGGGAAGCTCTTGAAGCTGCTCCGGTTTTTATGGCCACAGCATTTCCAACTTTCTTCCTCTGGCTGATATTGTTTCAAGGTAAAACAACCCCTCTTAAGTAAGATTGAAAGAAGTCTGGCCAAATTTGAGTCTCAAATATAGTGACATTTGTCACTGTTATCAGGCTTGGTTTTCTTCCCCATCAGGCACCATATCACTTCAAGACTTTCAAAAAAAAAAAAAGAAATAGATGCCTTCCTTTTCAGCTTTACCTTCCATTTGTTGTTTTATGAGGGTTTAACTCAGCATGGTTCCAGAGATATGTGATTTCCCTCTGTCTCTCCATCAATTTTTAAAATGATAGACTACAAAAGTGTGGCCAAGAATGGACAACTCTTTAAAAATTCATTACTTAAGCCTTAATAAAATCTCCCCAAAAGCACACATAGCAGCAGGAATTTTAAAAATACATGTCAAATGTAACATGGGTTAGGAGCAAACCCACATATCACTACAACATTAGATGCTCTGAGACCATTACGGGTACCATCTTTTAGACCAGATTTTGAAGAGATGCAGTACTGATTTTGAATGATTACTAAATCCAATGAAATGTTAATATGAGTTTGCATTAATTTCAAGACGGTAGCTGTAATACCTTCCTCAGTTGTTTGTTTGTTTTTAAATTATTGTTGGAAGATACATTCTCACCTGTCTCAATCTGTTTGTTTAGCTGGACAGGTTGTTCTAGACACCAACTAAGCAGCTGCCATAAAGTAACCACTGCTAATACTTTAATTATAGTGGTATCATCATTAACTTGTGCTCTCTCAATCTGTTTCCTCCACCTGCTATTGTTAATTTTATATTTCTCTTATAATACATGGAAAAGAAGTTATCTTCCTGTTATGTAGTTGTACATTGCTCAGCAAAACTGGGGCCCACGCATAGATTGGGACCTTTACGTGCTTCTATAAAAGGAAAATAATGCTTTTTTAATAAATAAGTAAATAAAAGTTCTCTGTTTTCTCCATTGCTACTTGCATGTGACACAATGACTGAGGAGCTCTGGCCTGAAGGTTAATGTATTTTCATAATCAGAGAAGCAAAGACATTGCTACAGGTAAGAAGTTCATAAACACTCCATAAAGCCCACAGTCACTGATGAAGAGGTGGATAAACATCAAATATAAAACATTATTCAGGACATCAACTGCCTGGCAGGTAGGCACTGCCTATTTGAAATGATTCGTTTTGTACTGTTGGTTAATAAAACAACTTTCACTAGTTGTTAAAAGAAAAATCACCCTCTCTTCATTGTCTCTCATTATTGTAGCCTGTTGATTACTGTGAAGTGGACGCCCTTTTGGTCTTCTGAGTCACAGCAGGAAGCAAGCAGCAACTGGGTAAAATACACAAACCAACAAGCCATGGGTTGATTGAAAGCCTGAGATATGGGCTTTCGATCAGCTCCTGAACAAAGGTGTGCAGTTTTAGGAATGGTGACAGACTGTCTAAAACTAAAAAAAGTTTTGTTACACATGGCAACCCCAACACAAGTCCAGGACAACTTTTGTGTGAGCCTACTCATAAGAACAGGGAACATCGAGAAAAGTTTCAGAAATTCTCTCTAGACAACAAAATTGCTTCCAATTTTCCCCAGACAACAAAATGACTTCAATTAATCTTTACACTGATAGACTGTTTCAGGGCATATTTGTAAATGGCCTTGGGAACAACAATTAAGCACTCAACTTGATGAACAGCAGCACTTTTTTGAAACCTGTCATTAAAAGTAAGGACAGAGTTACCTGCCTCATTGTTTAACAAGATCTATTAGAATAAAAACATGAAATAGTAACCCTGGAGGAGAAATCATTCTTATAAAATATTAGATGGTTACATTTGGTTTCCCTACAGGCTTTCTTTCCTGGCTCTGAATTTCTTCAGGAGGAAGGAGAAGGCATCTCATTACTGCTCTTGCTCTTTTAAAAAGAACAATGTTTATGATTTAGCTAAAGAGAAGACATTTCAAGGAAGTGGGTGACCTCTATATCCTTCTTGGATATAAAGACTCAGGAAAGAAATATATGGGTCTTAGTTTCTTGAAATACCCAATTAAAACAGGGGGGAATGTTATCAATGTATGTAAATACCTGAAGGGAGGGTGCAAAGACAGAGCCAGGCTCTTTTCAGTGGTGCCCAGTGACAGGAGAAGGGGCAATGGGGACAAACACAGGAGATTCCATCTGAACAGCAGGAGGCATTTCTTTACTGTGAGGGCAACTGAGCAATGGAACAGGATCCCCAGAGAGGTCATTTATAAATATTAATTTATAGAAACTATAAATTCATTAACGCACACAAGTTCTCTAAGACCTTTCAAGCTTCAAGGAAAGAACTAGGATGCTTCTGTTTTGCAAAAAGATGGCTAAAATAGACAAAAATATTTTAACCTCCTCACAGCCAATTGCTCTATCAATAGGCTACAGAACACATTAAATAAAAGTATCTGAAGATATGGCTCATCCTTATAAAACTTCATGAAAACTTCTATTTATTTTCTGAATGAGCTTGGTTAGGCTAATGGGAAGACTAGTGACTTCCACTTGTGATTCTACCAGGATGTTCCTATACGACACAGCAAAAGGAAGTACAACAGAAACAATACTACTATTATTATTATTATACTTAATCTCAGTTCTCTTTGTATAACAGAATCACTTCAGTGGGATTCAAAGTTTCTTTTCAAATAAGTAAAGAAATGAATTCAGAAGGAAAAAAAAAAAAAGAGTCAAGAGGTCAAATTTCTCACTAAAGTGACAATTAGAGCCAGGTCTACTCCCTAAGTAGAACATAGAAAGACTTAATTTAGAATATGTGGATCGAGCTGAAGACACGAAGAGTGAAGAGGGCCTGACCTGGATACACATTTCAGATTTGTTTCAGTTTATGGTGTCAGTAACCCAAGAGGGGGACAGAGCAAGGGAGAGGGAAGAACTGTGTTTTTGCTTTAGACATGTTTGGTCTTTAAGATCTTACTCATGCCACACTGCATTTCACTCAATCCACAGCAGTTTGACTAAATGCTTGAATATTTATACTCAGCCACAGCACTGGTAAAAGCAAAACTATTTTTCTAGAATTGACAGAATTTTGGAAGACTGCGGGCAACATCCTACATCCCCAGAAGTCATGTTTTCCAATACATCAAGACCCCATACCCAGCTGACTTCCCAAATGATTTGGGTAGCCAGAAGTTCTGTAAAATCAAGCTTCTTTAACTAACAGTTCTGCAGGAAGACAGACAAATTACCACCAAAATACATATCCTTTGATTGCAAAGGTTAAATCCTGCATAAACTGGAACACAGGAGCTACAAAATAGCTCAAGATTGGGCAATTTAGCTTAATTATAGCTATTTCACTAAGTCACCGTATGTCCACAATCCCTGAACACCATCGTGCCTCAGTTTCTCTCATTTATCACAAAGTTTATACAACCAAAATCTGCTCTGCGCTTAGAGATCAGGTGCTCGGGGGGTGCCATTTAAACAAGGTTCCTGTGTTGATGCCTACAACTCACCACCGAGAGAGAAGAGCAACAAAAGCAATTCGGCAGTCGGCCCTGCAGAGTTTGTATTAACTGAGGAGCTGCAACATATTAAACTACATACTGTGCTTTCCTCATACCAGGGCTTTAGTGGGAAAAGGAAAACATCCCTGAAGCTCTAACCTTGTGTAAGTATGAAAGGTTAAGAGGCAAAAGCCAGGTCATATAATGAGAGACTGAATGAAGGTAAAAGAAACCTTCCTGGCCAAAGTAGTTATCTGCTCCAGAAACAGAAAACACTCAAAGACAACACCATTTATCACCAGAAGGAAGAGTTTCTGGTGTCTGCTCAATGTGAAGGCTTGTGCTTGTTCAGCATTATGCTTTTTCTTGTATTTGGTTCCCTTGGACCTTACTGATCTTTCCTGTATTCAGTTGCTCAGCTCTATTTCTCATCATGCTGTGCGTTACAAAAGCAACTATTCAGGATTTAGAGGTGATGAAACTCCTTATCTTGAATTTTAAGGACAGCTTACGCTAACCTCACTCCCAGGGAACACTATTCTATACAAAGCCTATGTGCCAAAGTCACTGAGAATACCAATGGTATAGTGTATGGCACAGCAGGAACAGAAATATCACAAAGCGATCAACATGCTATCAGCCAGCATGAAGTGCCAAGGAAAGTATATGGATGCAACAAAATTTTAGTGATGCTGGAGGTCTCTACCATTTATTAACATTTACCTAAGAAAACCTATACAGGTATCAGAACAATAGGGCAAGCTGCATTTGTAGAAATCTGATTACATCAACTGTTCCTACTTTTCTCTCTGCCTGGATTGAAAGCTCCTGTAATATCCTGACCAAACACAAGGAGGAGGGTAGATCTTTCTTGCTTTGGAATAGATCCAGATGCCAGACCCCAGGGGCTACTCTTACTCCAGAGACCCTTGTCTTCTAAATTTCCCTTTATTGGCAAGAATTACAAAACGTAAATCAACCTCTATAGAATAAAAAGAAAATACAAACAATGTCATTTTGCAGAAAGCAAAATTGCAGGACCCCATCTGTCATGTATCAGAAAGCTGAAAACGAGCAGAGTAAGCTCCCATGAGTGCACACAGACACACAACCCTTTTAATCTCACGCACAAGGCTGACTTGGGGGTTGCCAGCCCCAGCAAGGTCAAGCCAGCAGCAGTGCCCGCGATGGCTGGACTACAGGCCAGCCCACTGTACCCTGGACAAGCTGCCAAACCAACTCACACTCTGACCTACAGCCTGTGCCCATCAGATGTTTGTAGGTGAAAAAGAGTCACCAAAATTTTGCAGTTAAGTTAACTTATTCGTATTTTCCTCAAGTCTGTCTACAAATTGTTTCTTCATCACTCGTCATTGAATTGAAGGCTACTATAGCTTATCATGCTGAAGATGAATTTCTAAAGACTCTGCAGCTGTAGTGCACCCTACCTGCCCTTTAAATCCCATCAGCTCACTCACAGATGCTCCTCTGGATGCTGGCAGCAACCAAAGCACTTAACTCCATGCAGCAGACAAAGCAAAGGCGTCAGCTAGCCAGGCAGAGCTCGAACTGGCCCAGGACTCCCGGCAAACCAAAACAGTGACAAAAGCTCTGTAGGCTACCTTTTAAGTAAATAAAGTCATGTAGAAGCTTTGTTACAATATTTCCCCTTCCACTGTTTTTTGGTTTCAGACTTCAAAAATTACCTTCAGTAAAATCAGTACATAAGTGACCCAAGAGCTCTTTTTTTCCCATTACTGACCTCATGGAGACAGCACAGCATGTGCATATCAGCTCCAGAGAAAAACTTTTTTTCTGGAGAGGGGGAGAGGAAGGAAGGGAAGGATTTCTGCCTGCTTTGAGGGTTAGGCATGAAAAGACCATTCACATACCCTAATGAAAAGTCTAAATCTAGCTGATGTTTTAAGAACCGTATCGGTTAGGTCACATTAAGTGAGTAACTCCAGCTGAAAGCTGCTTGCCTTGATAGCACATGGAGATATGAAATACTGCTGTGGATCTATAGAAAAAAAAAACACTCAAAGAAGAAAAAAAAAATTAGACAGCTAAAGGAGAAGTCTCTATTCTCTTCCAATCCACATTCAGTTCTAACCCAATTCCATTTAAATTCCAGCCTGAATGACTATGCGGGAAATAGAAACGCTGCCTACAATAGGTTAGGTTTATCATTTACACTTTTCTGTATATGCTTAGTATGAGTGCATGCAACTTCATAATCACATGTTTTCTATTTCTCCAGAAGTATCATTTATTTAATAACACATCTCATGGCTTCACAGAAGAGAACACATGCCGTTAACTTGAACCACCCCATTGTATTTCTTTATCTGAAATCAGTAATGCTGAGAAGTAACATTAGACACCAAAGAAAAATACAAAAAGACACAATCTGCTTTTATGTTAATTAGCCTATCTAAAAACAGCACAAATATTATGGTATCATCTAGAGATCTCAGCTGTAACAGCCTGTACAAAAGCAATCAAGGTGTGCCTACATGGCAAGGCAAATTGCCATTTCCAGCACCTCCCACGAGCTTCAAGTTAGCTCAGTCACCAGGTGCAGTGTGGCTAAATTAGCTGCAAAAATAGCAACAGGTAGTCTGGGGGAAAACCCAAGCTAACAGATGAAACCACATAGCAGGGTGAAACTGTCCCCATTCTGAATTAGTTCAAATGAACAAGAAAGAAATGGTAGGAGATGAAAAGCAACAATACACCAAAGCAAAAAGAACACACTAACACAGACTACGCAAAACAATCCTACAGCAAAGCCAACGCAGAGCCAGGTCTCCTGAGACTCCTTGCTTGCCCTATATATTGCTATATCACTCCCTTAACATATGGTGAACTTCTGCAAAAATACTAATGAGTTATAAAAATTATAATTCTTGGAGCTAACATATTTCTGCACTTTTTGCAAAAGGGGCTTTGTGCAATTACCTTCTTTTGGACAGCAAAAAGATCGTAACCTTCTTCACAGCTACAGATTACCGTTAAAGTCATTCCACAGATGTTGCTTTCAGATGAAAAAGTGCTTTCTAAAATGCCCACTCTCTTTTCTCTTCCAAAATATGAGAGGTTTTGGCTTGCAGGATTCACAGTCCCGTGCTCACAACTGCGTGGATCCACCAGCCAGTAAGCCCCTCTTGGACCTGCCCCCACCTACCTCCTTCTTGGTAGCACTTGGAAGGTTTCCTGCGGACACAACCCTTCTCAGCAGGATCTGCCCACAAGACAGAAGGCTATTCTGTTTTCACTGCAAACACTAATCATACATGTCACCAAAGGCCAACGATATTTGGTACTGTGTAAACATAAAGATACTTTCCTGAACAGAGAATGCAGACTCTCTGGCTCTTTATGGATAGAAAAGATAAATAGGTTTACTGAGTACAGATGCTACCCTGAAGTAACCAAGCATTATTATAGTGAAATAGGGACAAAACAATACCAATGGCCTATACAGCTTTTAGCTATCATAAATAAGGTATGAAAGCCTTTGATGTGTAAAATATACAAGAAACACTCTTGAAGACTTGAATTCATTTAAAATGGATTTTGTTTAGAGTCACTTTCCACTCCTACTGCTTTCTTACAAGCCGCAAGTCTTCATTTTTAAACAATGAACCCTTTGTATTCTGTCATACATTCACAGTAGTAAAAGCCAGATGTGAACTGCAGAGTCTCATTAAAAGCATCATTGCAAAGAGGTGATGGAAGCTTAGAGGACTTATGACCAAGCAGGGAGGTCTGAGATTTCAGTAATTTCTTTGGTGCAAGAATACATTTTCAGAGAATAAAGCTGTCTAATGTGAAACAGCCTCTGAGCTTTTAAATACATATAGTGCTGAGAGCACCACTGTTCGTAACACAGCAAGAAGAAATACTTAAAGATAACCAGCATTTGTTAGGTTTACTTTATTTTACATATGCTGAAAATAACTATGATTCCTAGGCAAATAAGTCCTGTGCTCCCAATACTAGTTCCAGACATAAATGGCTTCAACTCAGATTTCAGCTAATAACTCACCACACTGAAAACAACCTCAATTTACACAAATTGCCTTCCTTGTTAGAAGTCTGAAGTGGGAACAAACAACTCTCTGCTTGGAAGGATTTCCACCAGTGACAGCATGATTGAGGCACATTGGTGGTCCAGCACCTTGGAAGTCTGCTTCCCTACTCCTGTTCTGGGACAAATGGAAGGATCCAGAGCTGATGTTTCACATGGTTTCAGTTCTCTTTTCACAAGAATCCTGCTTATAAGGGATATAAAGTAAGACATGGACTGAGTGGAGTCAGGGCTGTAAATGCATTTAAGATTTCCTGTGACCACTCTGCGTAAAGCTTACAGGGCACGTTTGTTGGTAATTGAAAGAACGCACTCTGAAGATGGTAGTAAGATCTTTGTGAGCATCTTCATGGCTCAAATGCTCAACGGTCAAGCAAAGACTTAGTGAGAACAAAAATGTACACAAAATTAACATTGTACATTCAGAATCAGATTAATAAGTCCCCAGTCAAACTTTGCACCTTGTAGCAATCAAGTTACTTCAGTAAAATAGTATGATCCTCTTCTAGAGGACATATGAAAACTACTTGTACCTCTGCTTAGCTAATATTTATTTGAAATAAAACTACATCGCCCAACTTCCCTTTATCTGAAGCACAGACATCGCACTACAAAGAAATAAGGCAGATTTAGTCGTTCAAATTTATCTCCACTTTTAGGAATGATAGAAATGATTTTAATCTAGAAAAAAAATGTGTTATTAATATGTGCTTGCAGACATTCTGTTGAGCTTTCAAGTTTGGAGAACGGTATGGGTAATCGTATCAAAACTGTAAGCACCAGACAGTGAAAATGGGAGTTGCAAGGTCTATGATTCAGTCTTCTCTATGCAGAAAAAGAGCAAAACTATCTTGTTATAGCAAATGCATTTTTTTCTTAAAAATGAGTGCCTCCTAAATTTCACAAACAAAAACTATCCTGAAACTACCACTATCAGAAGTGACAGAGGGAAGAAAATGATAGGGATTTAAGCAGTGATTCAAATGAAAGAAAGACTGGACATACATATATTTTAAAATGAAAAACCTTGCTTTTTTCTTTTTTAGTGAAATGTCACCTAGATTTTTTTTTTTTTTTTACAAATAAATTTACTGGCAGATGTGGAACGGACATTACATCATTATTGTTTGTTATTACAACTTCAACAGGTAAAACATATTAATAAACATCCCTCCTGTTTACAGCATGTTACATCTTCCAGTTTGCAAATATTCACAAAATATTGCAATAGCTGGATAGAAAATACAGCTGAGGGAACACATCCCTGACCCAGATGAGTGGACAAATTCCTCCTTTGAGACTTCCTACTCAGCACAGAATATTTCTGAAGCACCTGATAAAACAGAGACACATCCTCGGGTATGGAGAACACAGGAACACTGCTAACAAAGGCAAATTTTCTACAGATAGCACATGAAAAGGGAATGCTAGTTTTGCAGGGTTGATGATCATGGGGCAGAACATCAAAACACTGAGCTATTATTTCCACCCAGGCCAGAATCATACTTAACTGTGAAAAGGTACATTTGTTTCTGAATAAACAGAAGTGCTAGATATGCAATCAAAGCTTACAATTAACAACCAATTATATCTACTATCTAGTCATGGCATAGTTATTGGACTAAACAATTATTATCAATTCAAACAAAAGTTCCTGTAGAAAAAAACACCATTTCAGAGGGAGGGAACAAACAAACGAGTTTGGCACTTTCTATTGCCAAGCAATAGCAATTTAAAGCAATTATAAACAGAGAATTTGCTTTCCCATATAATCATATTCATTCCAATCTGTATGCATGCCATATAAGAGGAGGATCAGGCAAGAGAAACAGGCAGAGAGCTGCACAGGTCAATTCAATTTATTTGAAAGTCTCAGTGGACATCCAAAATAGAGAAACAATATGGAGGGGGAATGTGTCAGCCACACAGGTCTGAAGCTAAAAATATTTTAGCTTTAGGAAAAAAGATACAAAAATTAAATGATTAAGCACAGAAGACAAGTAGTTTTGATCACTGATTGTCAGGCCTTTTGATTAATTTTTCTCAAATTGAAAAGGTGGGGTAAATGATCAAAAACTGGTTAGCAACTAAAAGCATAAAATATTAAAAGGAGGAATAAAACATGAGGACCGACTCTGCTGCAGATAACAAAGGGGTACAAACACTTGACAGTGAGAAAAACCTCTAGATTAAGACCTAAGTCCCTGGGGTAGCTTTTCCAGCTAAATGAATAGCTTGAGATTTGGCTTACCACTAGTTTCATCTGTATTGTTCTAATTCTCAAATGGCTTTGCTCAAAATGGGAGCAAGTTCGCTGCATACTCTTATTTAGATTTAAAATTCCAAATCTGCTTCTCCATGGGAACTGGTATTCCAGCTATTCCAGTCCAATTATTCCATAGGCTCTTAGGTATGTCCTTTCTGAACAGATAAGCTAATTAACAAATTGTTTTGAACTTTTTAATGAGATAGTCTCCAGCTCCTTTAAGGATTAATTTCAGTGGGGAAAACAGAGTTACTGTGTTTTCTGTTTGTGTCATTTGCAGTAAAAAAAGCTACTGCTATATCTCTCATCCAGCAGGTACCACATCACCATCCCGTCAGGCAAACTGCTCACCCACACATCATCTTCAGCATGGGTCTTTCTGCAGATCCCGACTGCCAGATCTGGTTTGCCTTCCAGCTTCAATAAACAGAAGCATTCATCTGGATAGCTTACCCTCTTTTTGAGGCATGCATCATTTTTACATGTTGACTATTTTAAGAAGATTTTATCACATTTAATTTTTTGAGCCTGAATGTTGCAATTTCCCCTGTTCATATCCATCCAGGCTTGTGAAACTAGCAGTCCAGATAAGGGGTATTTGCAGCCAAATCTCTGTTTCTTCTGCAGACTCATCCTTCTCTGCAATATCAAGCATATATTTTCTTGCCTTACCTTACTTCCAAGGTTCCCAATAGCTCTGTCCCATCAATCAAGATGTCAGACTTCATTACCCATATGATAAAAATAAAGGCAAGTGTCTCTTCCTGCATATTGTCTTATGTTGTCCCTCACCCTATGGGACCAGGCAGGGACACAACTCTCCCTGAACAAAACTAAATCAAAAAGTCTAACAACTTTGTTACTGAAAAGCTTGACAATTAGGCCATGGATATGACAAAACCACAACATAAAACAATAAATAGTGTAAATTCTTTTTTTTTTTTTTTCTACCTCCCTATTAGAGTCCATTGTCTTTTACCTTTAAGGTGTAATTCCTGGGTGGGGATGAGCAAAACTCCTTTTTTACTTCCACAATTTTGAGAACATCATCCATAACTAAACTCCACAATAATAATGTTAAAAAGAAATACTATCAAAAACAGTAATATACTTCTTATTCCTATAAGTTAATCAAAGAAGAAACAAATCCACCACATTACATCTGTAATTTCAATAGAATTAAATGATCCCAGCATTTTTGTCACTCTTTTTTCTCAAATCACCAAGAACAAGTGCCTCTCCTTTCTTCTTCTGTTCTCCATCCAACATGCATCCTACTGCATGTTGATATATTAAGTACTGTATTTTTCATTCAAACATCTCAATCCCCTCCAATATCACATTCTGATGAAGGACAGTATATTTGCTTATAACAATAAAACATGGTTTTATTACTTACCAATATTTTCTGCTCTTCTAATGTTACTACCTATGGAATATACGGAATGTATTGGACAGGTAGTGTGCATCAATCTTACTGCCAGAAGGAGTAAGAATTTCTTGTTGGGAGCATCTGGTCAAAGCATACCAGAGGTCTTGAAGTTATGACTGGTGCTTGTACTATTTGCAAAAGTATGAGCAAAAATAAACATTCATTTGATTTCCCAGAACCTGTTTGTCCGATAGGAAACATCTGCTTCTGTTCATTGACTCCTATATACCCTGAAGTTCATGAATCCAGGACCAATCACCCATCCTTTGTCTGCACTGGTCTGTGCAGTAATCCAAAGCAGAAGACGAAACGAAGAATGCTAAAATGAGCTTTAACAATCCATGAAATTCTTTCATTATGCAGTTTACAGCAAACTATCACTACACTGTTGATTCCCACAATGAGTTACTTTCTCAATAGCCTCCTGAGGGCACCACAGAATAAAGTTAATGGTTGAAAATTACACTGCAAGAGACAGCTGAGACAGCATTTGTATATTCAACAGCAATAGAGATGCAAGTGGATTGACTTGGGCTCTGCATCCCAACATGGTTTCAGTAAGTAACCTGAGTGAATGGAAAAGAATTATTATCTGAGCTCCTCTTAACTTCTTCACTCAGCAATGCCTGTGTATTTTTGCCCCCTGAAAGTGCATGTCGAACCACTTAAATAACAGCAGATGTAGCTGGCATGGAGCAACAGATTTTGTCAAAGAGAAGAAGTTATTAAAATCCTGTGTTCCGGACAGCACACACTCATCACAGACAGAGGTAGCAGAAATAAGGACTACGTGAACTGTGTAAGCTGCTCTCTAGGAACACACTCGACCATTCTACGTAGGCCATAATAATAACATGTTATCATACAATTACTTTTAGATTAACTGTCTTATCTGTTTTGGTGATGCTGTGCTTGGTATATTTCAGCACAGCAGTCCTACAGATGGCAAAGTGATTTTACTAGCTCTCAGTTTGTTCTCTAACAAGATATGGTATATCTTTAAGGAAGTACATATTGATCAAACTTCTAATGGACTCTTCCAAACATTACATCTTCACCAAGGAAATTTTTACCATTATTGGGGAAGACTATATATCTGCAATAAACTATATTATTTCTAAAGATTAAATTGAAAGAGCAAATTTACCTGGAAGTCAGGATGGTATGAATACTGGCCCACTTTTATTACAGTTCTAAATCATGTTCTTTTATAAATGGTCATCAATGAACAGATGTAGCATTATCAAGTAAAAGCAGAAACAGGAAGATCCTGCAATGTACAAAAGTCTTTCAGCCATTTGCTTAATGATATTTATTTTTCCTGAAATTTCTGGGTATTTACAAATGCAATGGAATATATGTTAACATGCAGAAAATTGTTTTCTGGATATATTTCTTTCAAGGATGCCAACCACTAAGGTACCACCTTTGAAGAACCATAAAAACATAAGTAAGCAAAAAGTTAACAGAGTTTCTAAAAATTTTCTCATGACTACCCTTTCTCATTCAGGGCGTCTATGTAACATTTGTCTTATTACAAGATAAGCTCAGTTTTATTTCAGAATCTGAGGAGAGGATAAATTAAGTGACAACCTGAAGAAGAAGCTGGTAGTAACAAACGCCATCAGGAGCTGCTTTTTATAATCCCATGAAATACATACCTCAGAAAAGCATCATTAACGAATATTTTCAGAAGCAACCTTTGAAACTTTGTTCTAAGTGGTGAGCAATACAAAAACTAAAAATAAAAAATAAGTGGCTATAAAACCTGAAATATCTTTAACTATTTTCAAATCCCTAGATAAAAAAGAAGAGAAAAACAACATAGGAAGAGAAAACTTTACAAGAACAGTTCAAAATACAAATGTTTTCAAGTTTTGAAGGAGTTAATAGTTTACAGAATGTTAGAAATAATCACTAGCTCAAGCAAGCTATGCATTGTACAACTTATAGAGCCATCAGTGTTTTCTTCATTCAATGTATCTACTCCAATGTGCTTGAAAAAGTCACTTATTTTACCCAGGAAATTAATTATAAATGTTTATATATCCTTTAAGAACCCCCATTCCTGTAAGAAAGGCCAAGGGGGAGAACTTAGATTTTAAATCTACTAATGATTCCTCAAGTCATTATAGAAATGCAACTGCAGTGAAGCAGTATCTAGAGACGCGAGTCTTTGTCATGCACTTTCACAGGAGCTGGCTGCTGGGGTTACCTACCAATGGCATAAGTTGTACATCCAATTCCCTCTTCCTAAGGCGTTACAAAACCAGAGCTTTGTAGCAGAATATGTTCAGACAGAAAAATAGTTCCTTTGGCTTTTAGTAACAACTCAAGAGAAGAATAGAAAACCTAAGTAGGTTTTTCAGACTGCTGTCTTTAGCATGTTCTACTTGCCATCAGTATCAAATATCATTGGGCTATTCCTTCTCTTCTCCCTTCACCCAGCCTACTCCGTTGTTGATGTTAATTTGTCATTGAAAAGCGACCATCTTAAAACAAAGGTAGAGTTTGGAAAGCTACAACAGACCACTGGTTACAAATAGCTCATTTGGGTTCAAAATCTTTCTTAGGAAGAGAACAGAAATACCTCTTATATGCTTTTTCTTTCACTGGCACACACAAATATTACTATATTCACCCTGATTTTGAACCAGTAAAAAGAGTTACTTAAAACAGGCAAGGATAATACGCAGAGAAAAACTGTTTTGCTGCATTAATTAAATCAAGCACAAATTCTTTCCTGTTGATTTCTGTATTATTTTATAAATTTGTACTCTAGATTTGCCACCCACCTCAGTAAAGAATTAGTCCTGAAAGCACCTTTCACCAGCTAACCAGTTACAAATGCTGGTATTTGCTCAGGATGACCATTCACTGATGAAGAAGGTGCCTGAAGTCTATTGGAAGCAAAACATTAAGAAGTTGGGATGACAATGTCAAAGCCTTGGACAAGTACATGTCTTTTCCAGCTTTGGTAAAATGTTCCTGGTCAGATATCTTCAAAACACACAAGCATTAGTAAGAAAGTTAGATCACTGAAAATAAATGAAATTTGTTGTTAGAACATGCAAGCTAGAGCATTTCAACACGATACAAATGAGCAGGGATGGAAAGCCAAGCAAGGAAACAGAAGACAGCAAAGGAAAAACAAAGATAAAAGATTTGTTTCTATAATTAAAAACAAATTTCATAAGGAAAATTCAGTTTCACTACAGTCAATGAGAGTTTTTCCATCAACGTGAGGGGAGCCGAGAATCCACCTCCAGACAGCTATGAAGTACAACCAGCTACTACATCACTTTTTTTTTTTATTATTATTATTATTTTTTTTTTGTAAAGCAGAGAAATAGTGAAATGAAAAATCTTTGAATCTGGCAAATCCCAGAGCAGCAGTTGAATATAAATGAGGAGATAAATGATGAAAAGTGTGTTAAAGCAATTTTTCAAGATGTTGGAACAAAACAAAAGGTTGTAATCTCACTCCACAACCCTAACGTTATTTTGGGAAACTAGAACTAGAAAAATCATGAAATGTTATAGGGAGGTGTCTCACTGAATGACTAAACAGTCTCAGTGGTTTTGATAAGCGACTCCTACGGTATGGCTGTAGAAGCATTCACATGTGTTGTGTAGTACACAAACACATTTGCTAGAAAGAGGCATACAATATTTAGATAAACAGTGTCAAAACAAACAAAGTGCTCCATTCATAATTTATCATTTTAAAGTGTTGTTTTTCACCCCCTCCCTCCCCAATAAGGCCTGTACTAATATTCTTTGGAAAGCCAAGCTACACCCCCCCACTTTGGCCTCTTAACGCTTTAAGTTACGATTACATGTGTTATGTCTGTGGTAGTTTATCAGATGGGATTTCTGCCAGCCTTTGACTAGGCCGCTACGAAGTGTTTCTGCTCCTCTTGGCCTTTACGCTAGGCCCGCACAGCCAGTACGGCTGCACCGCCACAGTCATCTTCTGGCCAACGCATTGTCAGACATTCAAAACCATTTTTTTGCTGGTATGGCTTATGTTGGGTCCTTGCCCCATTTACATACAACCATACTGGTTCCAGTATAAAAATACAGGAAGAACATTGCACACCTACCCAATTAAAGGAATTGGTCTTATTTGGAATTTATCAAAAGTGCTCAATTCTGTGAGGAAAGAAAGAGAAGGCTGAATTTTACAACGAAGAAACAAATACATTTAATAGAAAACATTATTACTGTACTTGATTTCAAAAAGAAGGAAGTGCCTTTTCTTTGTAAGCCTTCTCTATATATTCCACTTGTCTTTTTCACTATACAGAGATGTGGACTATCTTTTTGCTCAGCATTTGTCCAGCCCTTAACACAAGCCTCCTGGTACGTGTCACAGTGCCTAAAAGCTCTGATTCAACACTAAGAAACTTAATTCTCTATTCATAGCTCTAAAAGTTAATAAAAAAAGATATTTTTTCACAAAATTGATATTAGGAAAAACGTACATACTCAGCAACTCCAGATACATGAGTTGTGTATGATTTCTGTGTATGTATCATTTGTATGATTAAATCAGTAATAGCACATATGTCTAGAATTGGCAGGCTTCACTTTGTGAAGACATTAAAAAAATTAAATGTCTTAGTTTCATTATGCTATTCAGAGGGTGTTCTTGCCTCTTCTCTTTGCCAGACAGTCTGAAATCTAGATTAATCTCCTAAATCATTTCCTGTTGTAAACACCTGAACCATGGACCAGAAAGGAAATTCATCACCTGCTCTTCCCACCTATTGTGGCATGCTCCAATTCTCTAATGAAAAGATCTCAGACTCTGAGAACAGCCTTTTATTTTTTTAATAGTTATAGTTTAATAAAGCAGATATAAACCAGAAAGGCTTTAAAAAAAAGATATCTACTGGATAAGATCCATGGATATTTCAGTTCTGTCCAGTAACAAAAAATTGTTTTCACTCTTACATGACAAAATTTATGATGAACCAGTCTTGCAAACTATTCCTCACTAGAGTCTTACAGAGACTTGACAGCACGCCTGTAATAAATATTGCACTCTCATCCACACAGATGACTGATGATCATAAAAGGCTGCTATCCCTGTGTGTCTCACTGAACTTTATTTAAACTCATTGCAGCTATGTAATTGCTCTGGAAATCTCATGGAATTCCATTTTACTTCCAGACCCTTATCAATAGGCTTACAACAGCAATGAGGCTATCACTGCCGTTTGCTGCTCTAGGCTCCAGACGAGCAGGGACTTTGGGAACACAGGTCTGCCAAAGACCTAGACCAAGCGGTACTGGACCTGTTCAACCAGCAAACTGAATCAGTGGGAGGTGTATCACGTGTACAGGAGATACTGGGGCATAACATCAACCAGGTTCTCTCACTTGTTCCATGACATACAGGCCAGATACTTGACAGTTTCTCCACAGCAGGAGAAAATGCTCCTCCTCTTATACACAATTTCAGCCCCTAAAGCTTTTGCAGATTGGTTTGCAAACTCTCCAGTTCTCCCTTCAATTACACGAAATGATTTCAGACTGGCATCAGTAAAGTTACTCCTGATTTACAATGATGAAAATAGATGAAAAATGTAGCAGCAAAGTTCATGAAAAGTTAACTGGCTGAACTTGCAGGCAGATAGTATTCCTCCATTAGGCTGTTACAGAAAAGATGGAATTAAGAACAAAATGATCCTGTGAACTTCTGAGCACAACTTGGAGCCTAAAGGACAGCAGAAGGGGGACAACAGCAAGTGTTCAGCTCCAGCACTGAGTCAATTCCCACACTGATCATCCCCAAAACTAAATAAAAAATTGACTGCCATAGGACAGAGATTAATGTACATTTAATAGATGCTCCCCTGCCCCTGTGGCATCTCTCTCCATCCTTCTAATGTTTTCCTTTCTTTTGCAGTCATCATTGCCAGGTCCTTAAGGTTTCCATGAATGTTAGTGAGCCTGAGGAAGAGAAGGCAGCCTGCAGGGTAAAGGGGTTGATAACTCAAATATTTGACTACATTATACAGGAAAGAAAGCCTTAAACCCCTGAGCCTGACAGACAAGAGCTCCAGATGTCACAACAGAAACTGCTTTTCTTTGTATGACAGCACAGTATACACAATAAATTTAGCAGCAGTAGGGCAGAAGGACAATTGAGACAAGACAGCCTTCCTTCTGCATTACCTCTTCTTGTACCTCCTCTTGTAATCCACGACAGCCTCAAACCTCTGCTGCCACTTCCAGCGCTAGTCCCTGGAAAACTGGTTAAAATTATACTCTAAAAACTTCACACGCCACATTGAGGATAAGTGTTTGAAATTCTTACTAAAATGAAACAGATGTTGGAATGCAGCAGTGGAACTAAGAGTTGCATCACAGCACAGAAATTATACTGGAGAATTATTAAAAAGCGCTTGGAAGACAATATTTCTAGAATTATGCCAATTTATTATAAGATGAACATCTAACTGTTAATAGAGAACAGAGCTAAAAGCTCACTTTCATTCCTGTAACACACATTTCCCCAGAAACTGGGTGATGAGAGAAGAGATGACGTCTTTCAACGCCAGACAGACGCATGGGCCTGATACTGAAGTGCGTGATACACAATAGTCCCGATGGCCAAAGGCACGATCCAGAAACTAATCCTTCAAGTGCAGTTAGTCATAATACTGGTACTTTGCAAGTAAATCAACAGCAAATCAAAGTGGCCACAGCATTAAATAAGTCATTGGATAATGGTTTTGCTTAGGACAATATTTACTAGTGCTTGGAAGAGACTGTTCTTCCCTTACTCCATTTTCCTTGAGTTCTAATATGAATGAAGGTTAGAGGAAGCTGTGATTTTTTTTCTTTTTTTCTTTTTTAATATATACAAAAAAAGTGATGCTATAGTTCAAATCCTGGTAACCTTGGAAACAGCCTTTCTCCTCAGATATGTCTGTGTCAATTAAAGTAATTGGGACACTCCAGCTAATGGTGCCTAGATTTCAATGTCCAGGCTAGTGCTGAAACATTAGTCTTAGTGGACTCAGCTGAGAAACAGTTCCTCTGGAAAAAGATCCTCTTTGAAATGTTTCAAGGTTCTTCTTTTCTTTGTAAGCATTTGTCAGAACGATAGCTGGAAAGAGAGGCTAGCTTTACGGAATTTCTTCATACATATACAGGATGCACAGGGACTATTTAGTATTAGTGAACTCGGACTTGGAGTTTAGTTGTATGTGTACGTAAATACGTAAATAAAGCTCCCTAAGCAAAGCAGAGGAATGCCATTTCCTTAGCTTTAAGATCTTAAAAGAAAAAAACCTCTACAGCTCTAGGAAACCACCTTTATTTCCTCCCCTTTGTATATGTATGTGCACATATGCATACAAACACATCCCCACTCAATTACATATTCACTAAGAGACAATCTCTATACATGTCAGAGTCACAGAAACAATATTAACTTTAGTAAATATCTTAGTTGATCCTAAACTGGAACAAAAATTACAGAATTACTACCTCATAACACAAGTGGGTAGAAAAGAAATCAAGAGGAAGTTAATAATCCCTGAAAGGGCCTAAAAGCACCTAGTTCCACCTTCCTTTATTGAAAGCAGAAAAACTCATTTAAGGAAAGATTAACTCATTTTGAAAACAACATAGCTGCCAATCAATCACTCAGTTCAATGACATGCATCATCAGCTTTCTGCAGATATTATGTATATATGTGTGTGTGTGTGTGTATATATATATATATATATATATAAATACACATGCATTTTCAGAAAATGCTTTTGCTAAAGTATGTTTTTTTAAGATCCCATTTTCCCCTCACAAAGGAAGGCATAAAAAAAAAAAATTTCTTCCACAGAGGATGTTCTCTGGAAGAATACTGCCACATGATTTTGCAAAATAAAAGGTACAGATATTTTGAAAGTATTTGCCCCCCCCCCCAGTACTAAATTACTGTATGGCAGAAACAGTGACTTTTAGTAGAAGTGGTTGGATATTATGCCAATGGTAAAGTGACTACACTATATCTAACATCTGTCCTTTCCATCTCTATTAACAGCAGAGTAACAGAGAAGGAATTATGCAGAGTTTATGAAAAAGCTATCTAAATAATGGTCTGAAGCTATTATTATTGGGTATTTCAGTTGTCACGTACAATACTGACAAAGGGAATAAGAAAGTCCAAGCAATTCCTTCTTACATTAAACATCTACTTTAAGTCTTTTCCAAAGCCTAGATGATCCCAGCCTTCAAGGCTGAAAGACCAAAAACAGCCAGCAAATAAGGTCTTCAGACCCAGGTTGATTTGACATATATTTTTTGATATTATTAATAACAAAAAGAAAAAAGCAGCCAAAGGAGTGCAGTAGCTGAGTCAGAACTGACGCACACATTCACTACCAGTAAAGAAAAAGATCAGAAAAAAATCACAATCCAGAATTGGCCGCCACAACTGTTGTTTCAGTCCCTTTGAGATTTAAAGTTATTTATGGAAGAAATCTGTAATGGAATATGGAGTAACTTGATCAACAAGATTTAAAATGAGAAGTGTACAAGTCTACAGTGAAACAGCTGCCAAACTGGACTTGGGATGGCTCAATTCTACAAGGCTATTTTTCAGTTTAAATACTATAGTAAGCAAAATCCTGAAATATTATGCCTATAAAACAGTTTGGAAATATGCTGTAATACTCAGTAAAACCAGCAAAGCTATTGCAAGTTTCAACTTGTTACTCATTACAGTTTGAATATGAAAAACATGTTCTAGTCACTGAAAAAAAAACAGAGGTTTTCGGTAACAATTTACATTTACATAGCAATAACTTGTGTATGTATTCTCACTCCTAAGATGTAAGGTAAGGGCCTAAGTCTTCTTCCACTGAAGAACGCCAAGTTTGACATTCACACCAACAGCAGCAGAATTAGGCTATGAATCGACAGTTGCATATAAACAGTTATCACACTGCAGAATAAACAGAAACAGAATTACTTCAGAATAATTTATACAGGCTTAAATGAGATCAGCATTGTGCTGTTTGGTTGTTTGTGAGGATAAAATTCTTTTTACTACCTTCCTTTTAGTAAATAGATGCCAAATATCGTATCTTGTATTTTAGCCTAAAAATGTACACACAATTTCTCTGAGGCAGTGCTTTATTTAATGTTCAGTTTTTACATAAAAAGGTTTTATTTAACATTTATTTTTTTACGTAAAAGTAGTTACATTTTCAGCAGAACAGATTTTAATGCTGTAATAAGCCCATTCTATTGGCCATTTGTACGAGGCCCCCTGTAATGGATCATGACATTAAGAACTTCCAGAAGCTTCAGCAAAATTAAATAAAAAAGGCTATTAAGAATTTTCCAAGAAAACAAGCTTGTTTCACCAAAGTACGCGTCTTGTAGAAAACACGAGTTGCAATCAAATTCTGATAAAACATGAGGAATCATATGCTAGAAAAGAACCCAGCTCTTTAGCGGCTCATGCAGATGGCTGCTGGAGATCCCTGGTCAGCAGCAACCTGTAAGAGCCCGTCTGGAGGGGCCATGGACACAGAAACCAGAGGATTTTCTGTGAGTCAGACCTGGGACATTCCTGCGAGCCAGATGTCCCCTGGGTCTGGAAGCCGTGCTGGCCAGGGCCCTGAGACAGCCAAGCTGCAAGGCTCCTGCAGAGCCAGGGACGCGTTGCACTGTGCAACTGAGCAGTTCTTCAGTTTAATCATGAGTCTAACAGAAGTGACAAAGATCGTTTGGGTTTATCCAGCACTGCCAGAGCAGGTGTCTTCTGAAGTTATACGTGTACTCAAAGCAGAACAAGGAAAATCTTCAGGTCCATACACATTTGAGTTTTGGTGATCTGTTCTGAATTAGAGCAAGATCAAAACAACCCCTTGATCTTCAAAATAATCACAGAACAGAAATATTGTTGCCTGCCCAGGCCTACACTATGACACATTTTCTCTCACACTATTTGTGCAGGCATCTGCAGTCCCAGCCCTCGCTGTCTTCAGTTCACTACAGACCACGTACAGGATGATGAAAACTCATGAAACATGATAGTGCCAAAAGAAAATCTGCACCACCATTAATTGGTGCATGAGTACATCAGAACTGTCACGAACAGTGACATGCCAGGCATAACAAGCATCTCTGAAGTCAAGCTCCCAGTTTCACTCTGCCACAGAATAAAGGATGCTGATGACAGATGGGCAGAGTTGAGCAAGTCATTCGGCCAAAATCCTAGATAGATGACTGTAGCTGCGTTTCACTGCCAAGACCAGAACCTCAGTTTGTATCAGAAACCACCAACTTTCTGGCTTCAGTCAGGCAAAAACAATCTATAAAAAGTTAATAAGTTATAAATAATAAGAACAGAAATGAAACAATCATCCACCCTCCTGGCTGCTATTCCCAGTTTTCTCCTCTGGCTTCAGGACTATTCCCACTGCCTACATAGTCCCCATTCATCTAATTGTGGAACTGCCATTCCACATCACTATTCACCTAAGTCAAAACTCCCTATTCCCTTCTACGCAGACAGTTTCTTATCCTCTCTGCCTGAACCGGCATGCACTTTTATTCCACTATGCTGACAGGGCACCAGCTCGGAGGCACCAGACAGAAAGGTACAGTCATGTCCCTCTCCCCAAGAGAAAAACAAACAAGAAAAGAAGTTGGCTGTAGATGAACAGAAGAAGTGGTCTTCACTACCTCTTCTACTAGCAGGTGATCATTTCTCATTTACTCCACGGTGACAGCACATCACTTGCCAAAATTATATTGAAGCTTCAAAACATGCTCAGGGTACCAGCAGTCAGGAAGGGACCCTGCCAGACAGATGCATCATATAGGACACAGCATTTTACCACTTCACTCCTGCTCTTCCAAATTTTGTTGGGGCAGATTGTTTCAGGTTCACACATCTCAACCTGACGTTGTATTGTTTCTCATGAAGAGTTCCCAGTATGTCTAGTAAGAGCTGCAAGTATTTAAGAATCAAGAAGATGCTCTTTGAGGTTAACAGTGCATCAAGTCCTCTGCTGCCTTGGAGCCCTCCCGAGAAGTCAGCAGGGCTAAGAACAGTCTAAGTCAGGGTAATTTCAGAAGCCTCTTCGAGGATTTGTAACAATATTCACTTTTTTCTACCTCAGAACTGTAACAGCAAGTTAAAGTACTGCCGTTTATAGGAACTTGCATTTCAATCTCAAATCTATCCTCAATGAGGACAATGTTTTTACTTAAAGTTGTGAAAGAATGAGATCATTAAAAGTATGCTACAGTCAAGCAAAATGGCAAGATATAAAAGTTTTCAAATGGTTTTTGTTATTGGCAACTTGTCTAGACTTACTTTGCTAGTCAGTACCATCTGGTCAAAGTGAAAACAATGATACATTTCTACTAAAAGAGAAACTTAGCACAATATGCTATTGTGTGCATTAAATCAATAGACCTCTTTAGTTTTATGTAGTTGTTGCAAGATAAAAAAAAGTGAATGGTTTTTAACAATGGAGTCTTCCTTCATTTTGAACACAATAGGGTTTTGATCTAAAATTCTTTATAAAAGGAAAATACAAGATTTAGAAAGGGCTTAGAAAGTATTAAAAAATAAAAGTTTAAAACATTCGATTCATAGATGGGTATGACTAAGAAAAATTTTGAGGCTGCTGGCCCATAGACATCATAAGACAAGCCAAGGACAGAGCCATGAAAAAACTCAGATGTTTCAGGGAATCATTTCAGCCCTTCCATGCTCCAAAGCACAGTTTGTGGGATCCATCATTTATTTTCCAGTAATAGATATTCCTGCCTGTAAGCCCTGATGTAGGCACTTTTATGCTATGTCTCCACAATATGTTGCAAGACCCTTACAGAACGGTTAATGACGTGTCAGCAATGGGACAAGGAGGCTAAGGGGACAGCTAGGCTAAGCAGGGTGTGGAAGGGTGCTGGATGCACAGGCAGCCCAGCTGAGCCTCTGGCTAGGACAGCCAGTACACCCTAGCAGCGCTCAGAGAGCTCAGCTTAAGCTCGATGAGATTGCTCCCTCTGTTCTTTTACAACCTCTAAGAAAAACCCCGTTACTTCAGACTTGTAAAAGAGAAAAAAAACTTTACTTGCTGCTATTCCTACCAGTGGTAAGAGGTAGGAAAGGTGCATCAAGATTTGAGCCGCCCTAGAGCACCTAGACATTGCCGTTATCCCCAGGAGGTGACCCAAAGTGCAACTACACCACTTGAGAAGAGAGAGCCATCTGCAAAGCAACACATTTTGCATGTCAAAAAAAGTCATTCATCCAAAACAAAAATGGACTGTTCAACAGAAAAGGTCAAAACAAACTTAGAGGAAAAGGGGTTTACATTTTGAACTTTCAAAAGCAGTATTATTAAAAAAAAATGAAGAGGATTAGTCTGATTCAGGACACCGAAAGAAGAGGGAGAAAGATATGCGTGACCAGAACTTACAGAATGCTTTGTTGTGCTCTTCTACCAACATCAGACAGTAAGATAGGAAAAGGAAGAAACAGTAATTTACCTTCTCCAGATTTATATTTTTAGTTGATTTTCGTTACTGGGTTCATGGTAGGGAATGTTCGATTCTCATCACTGGTTTCAAATTTACTTTATTTTAGAAAGCATTACAGTAGATTATTCCTAACAAAATAACCCATGTGGTAGCCTCAACTATTAAAACCCTTAAATCAGAAAAACTGAGCAGGAATTAAAAACACAGTAAAAAGCCCTTAAACATTACAGAACTGCTTCAATTTCACCCCTATTAACTAGCCCAAAAGACACAGTCTCTTGGGTTCAATTCACAGGTTCAATTATTTGCACACAACTATGAGGTGTTTTTTTGTTTTGTTTTTAAACAATCCATACATGCAGAGATGGGAACAACTTTTCAGGATATCTTTTCTGTCCTATTAGACCCTCCTGCCTCTGCATCTGTCTGGACACATGAACATGTTTTTTCTACAGACTTAGGCTTTCCTTAAACTGCTTGAAGGGTGTCTGGATGAATACCAAAGCATTCACTCCACATATGTAAGGATCTAGCTTCCAGCTGAGCTGGAAGAATAAATCATGATATTAGTAAGAAGATAACGCACAATCATCCTGTAGGAAGCAACATAGGGGGAGCTAAAACAAAAATGCATCACCATCCTAGTGATTCTCCTCACTCTTTAGCTGTGGGTTCTCACCATAGTGTTTTCTCTTGCAGAAAAGTGCTGGCAGCACTGCACTGGGACCACTTCTTCACTGCCCCCATCTGGCATAGGCCTTTTGCTCAATATGCAACTGAGGCAGACTTTCCTTCACATTGATATGTGCATATGGTACTTTTTTTTTTTTTTTCCAATCTGAAAGCTGGCTGCAGGTTGCAGCAATCAAAAACATACCCATTTTGATCTTATTTTCTTATATAAAATTTGTTGAATGTTTAAGTGCTCCTTTTCTCTAGAAAAGGAAGCAAATCTGATATAGCATTTAACCATACCTACCGCACAAAACCTTCACCCAGAAGCCATGACAGGCCAAAAGCAATGCAAATAACTTCTGCTGGGCTGTTCAAGAGAAGAGATTGGGCAAGTGCTCATAAAGAGAAAATACTTTTGCAGTTCTCCTGGTGGGTACACAAAAGCGGTTGCTTCCTTGTCAAGAGCTACTGGTTCTTTAAGGCCCTCTAGAATTTCTGTACCCACTAGCTTATACTCCAGTGCAATAAAATGCAATGCAGAAGTCACATATGTTCCGCAGGAGATTACAACACTCTTTGGCCCATGTCCTAGCAAGTACCAAATAAAGCCACCTACCACTGAGGCCATAGCTTACGCTAACATTGCGCAAGATTAAACACAGAAGGAAAGTGAGAAAAGACTGCAGTGGATGAAAGACAACCCTGAATGGCACTGGCAGCAACAGGACTTCAGGAAGGTGCTGGATTCCCACTGGACAATGCTGGAGAAAGGAGAGAAACTCTGTCCCTCAACCGGGATGCCCAGGCAAGTGCAGTAGAGCAGCCTCCAGTCAGCCTGCTCTCATCCACTGTACTCCTCCCTGTGGAAAATGAAATAAATGTAACCTCACTGTAAGGCATGAGCCACACTGACGTGGTTTCTGGACAAGTGTAATAACCCATCCTTGTCCTCATGCTTCAGTGCATCAAGCTGTGTAAAGTTATCAACTAGTGAAGCCTGTAGTTGTCACTGCTATTATGGAAAGACTGGCACATTTGTCAAGATAGTGACTTATGTAGGCAAAATTTCTTCGCCATTACTAGTTAAAAACCTAACAGGCTTCCTGTTAGCACTGACTAAGGTTAATAATGACCACATAAAACCGTTGAAATGGTGACAGAAATATGGGCCTCCCATAGTTTTAAACAAGTCTTTTTTTGACTAAGTCAGGAAATTTTATGTTGGAAGGGAATGAGCCCAGCAAAATAAATCAGGTAATAGTTACTAAGTGCCTGTGTCAAGATAAAGGCCAAACAAAACAAGACATTATATCCAGTGAACAGCACAGATGGAATTAACTGCATTGCAGGTCAGCCAGAAACATTTGCGTAAGGCAACTGGACTCTAACTTTCACTATGATGAACCATATTTCAAGCATATTCAAACTTCTGAGTACCACAGCACAATGCTACCCTGATGGTCTATTTTCACCTGTTTATAAACTTGAAAGTGTTATTCCAGCAGACACTTTCCTCAGTACTTGGTGTCTGTTACAAATAACAGAAAGATACTGGTATTGAATCTGCATTTTGTAAAGCTTATGCAAATGAACATGCATTTCAAGGAGGGTACAAAAGCAATACAGCAGTCAGTAAGGAAAACTTGCACTTGCAGAAGAGCCCCATTTCAAGAGCTTCTGGTTAACCGAGGCCACATCAGAGCACACTGAACCTCTCACAGCTCCTCTCCAGTGAGTTCTCCCACACCATGACCTGGGCACCTTGCTGTTCTAAGGTTTTACGTACTTTTGAAACTTTATAAATATGGGGTGACTGGATATTTTGGGGATAGTTCAAGCTTTTTTCTTTAGACAACAGTCCTCCTTAGTTTTGCACACAGGTAAGGCTAGGTAAGACCAAAGCATGTGGAAAGAATCATTCCTGGGAGGCAGCAACTGACCTCTAGGAAGTGCTGGTGTTTACTAAGTGCTCAACTAGGCTTCTCCAAAAAACCCTGTATGTAACATCATAAATCAGGCATAACGTAAGTTTTACTATAAAGACAGCATGTTTACATCACAAATGCTTAAGAATATGCAGGAATATTTAAGAAAATGAGAGTAGTCAGATACTGACCAAATCTCAGTCTGAACAATGTTTCTGGACAGATACCTAAATTTTTCTCTGAATTTTTAGTGAGTTATGCTTCACACGCTTTCTAAACTGCTGGCCAGCTTTATCCTTCACCTCCAACAAACTGTCCATGTTCCATGATAGGATTGATAGCATTCCATTTGTTGGTGAATTCAGGTTTTGCCATCTCATTTTCTTGCAGAATTATGGTGAACCAGAAGAAAACATTTTCAGTGAAGTTTAAGATTTTTTTCAGTTGTGCAACTAATTAAAGTATTTATTCACATATACAGCAGTTCATCAGAAAACTCAGCTTTATTATGCACTTGTCAGAATAAATGATAATGCCAAGTGGCTGGCAGGATAATGAACAACTGCCATGATAAATGGATCGTTGCACAAAGCTATCTGAAATACAACGATGATGACGAGAGCAACACTGAGTTACACCTACAGTTTCTCTTTTTCCACTTCCCCCCCATGTTGTGCAGTTTTCCTCTGTCTCAAGTTCACTTGGCTGGAACAGAGGTGGAACATGAAATAAATTGTAGCTAAGTTCTCTAGAGATGTAAAGTACAACTCCACTGTAATCACTGAATAATCATACAGTCATGCCACAGGTGAATTTGCCCTCCATGCAAAGAGTTTAGCAAGCATTGTTGAATATATTCATTTATTCCACACGTAAATTTGCCCTCTGATATGCTAACAGAGCAGATCATGGATAGATGCTCATTCTCCTTTCTGTTGCTTCAGACACAATATAAAACTAAATTAAGATTACTACAAGTGAAGGTTGTTGCTTTACTATGCTAAGGTCAAAAATAACTCCAAATTCAACTCCCAAATACATCCATATGGTACCACCTACAAAAAGAGGAAAACATTTTAAACCAGATCATCCAAAACACATCTCCAGTTCACACTTCACAAAGCAGAGAAATCATGAAAGAGGATTTAATTGAACTCTCAACTTCTCTGACTACGCAGAGATGCAGAAGAGAGATTTTAGACCCAAGCTTGGAAACCATCACTTACATAAACAGTCCTTCTACCAGTAACACAATGAAGAAGCAAGACTATCCAGTTAAGTAAGCATTACACAAGTTTAAGAATACATCCTGTAGGGTACAAAGAGATACAAAATAAGAAAAAAATTCAGGATGCTTAGCATATTGAGTTTGAATTTTTTCCCCATCCCTGAGTAAATTATATGTACAGTTTCTACATTTATAGCATAATGCAAAACTGGGATCTAGGGGTTATAATAAAAGTGAAGGAAAAAACAATAAAGTCTCTTTTACATGCAGGTACATTCCCAGTTGGGGGACAGAGATGTAGGGAGAAGAGATGGATGGACAGTTGAAAGATTAGTCCTAAAGTCTCCACGGGAATGGTGTATCCCCCTCGCCCCCTCAGCTATCCTTTGTGTTATATACTAACAGGATTTCTAATACTCGCATGTGAAGTAAATGATGTAAAGCACATCTACAGTCTAACAGATCAGTATTGCCTCTTCCAACTCCTGTCAGCTTCCCCGAGCTTCAAAACAGTATGAGATTACTGTTAAAGAAAACAGATTCAGGTCAGCAACCCTGAACACAAAAGCTATGCTTGCAGTACAGGTAATGGTGAGAGAAGCAATTGCCCATGAATTCTTGGTGAACCAAAAGCAATTAGATTTTACAAAAAAGGAAACCGTTAGAAATAAGTTTTCTTTAAAAGGATAGCAGAGACCATTCCCTTCACTTCAGTGCCTTACAAGTGATGAACGCTCTCAGCATACCTCAAACATCTTAAAAACAAGAGCAGCTGCTTTTATTCCAGGTGGCCGGGAAATGAGCTGGCCTTTTCCACTCCGGTTGTACTTAGAGGAGGTTATTAGAAAGTCGCTGAAGAAGCAGAAAACAATTTTGAAATAGCTTGGATCTAAAGTTCTAGTCACAACTTCTGGCTTCAAAAGTGGCGAGGACACAAGAAAAATGAACAAGGAAGAGAGGAAAGACGAATGATCAAGACACGCAGTAGAAATGACAGAATTTCAGAGAACCACAGGAATAGAGGGCTCGCACCTCCAGAGGACGTTTCATCTGCAGCCTTCTCATCCTCTGCAGGAGATGTGACAAAGCACAAGTGACAGATATCTGCCTAGACAAATAAAAGCTTCCACTGCACTTTTAGTAAGCAGTATATTTCAATGCTTCATTACTATTGAAAAGCAGAGGGGGCACCTAAGAACATGCCTAAGAAACGTCACGTGGGACAGCTTTGAAACACTCAAGTCTAGAATTTGACTGACTATTGTAGGTTTGTGTGCACAGCAAAACATACCTTAAACATAGCTTGTTTTCAGAGAACAGCATGTCTCATGTTAGTCAGAACACAGAAAAAAGGCTTTCCAGTATTCCAGTCATTACTCATCCTAGAATTTATGAGAGCATGGGAAGTCATCTTAGGAAGCAAGTGTGACCAATGATGCTGGAAAATGACAGCAGGGAATGTCTGAACTGAGGAGGGTTGAAAACCTGCTCCAATTTGCAAGCCTGTAAGTTGTTGCGTTTTGTACTGTACAATTATAAATATTTTAGAGACTAAAAAGACTTCCTAAGCAGGGGAAATTTAAGCGCAAGTAGTAAAACTTATTGCACTCAGTTAATGTGTTGACATTTGTCTAAAATAACAAAAGCCCTGACACACTCCTTTTTCTTCCATGGTTAATTTCTAGTCTGATTGTTACCCACAAGTAACACTAACCATAAGCTTATAGCACAGCTTTCAGAGATTTAATTACAGGTTACATGCCTGTATCACCACTGAAATACTACCAAGACTGCTGGGAGTAAGATAGCAACCTATCAGCAATACAACAGCATGAGATGGAGTTTTCCAATGAGATGCTAGGGCAAATCCTTGTGTTACAGAAGACACCACAGTATCTGCATATGTACACAAAATGGTACAGCTTTGCTTTTTAATGTTGTGAATGCACATTGACATTCAAGTAATCTAAAGAAGAGGCAGACTTGCCTTCTTAGCAAAAGAAATCCTAGGAGCAATTAGATTTTCAGATGTAAAAGGCACATCATACTGAATGGTACTAATACAACCAAATTCAAAGTTAAGCATATAATCTGTACCAAACCCAGAATTTCCATGTCATTTAGACCTAGCTCTCATTCCCATCTGGGTTGAGGAATATTTGAAATTGCCTGTGGAGATTGTAATTTCTGTGTTTCAGTTTTCCAAGACTCAAATTGAATTCAAATTCTACTCTATGAGAACTGGAAAATATCAACCAAAAAAATGAAAGTATCGTGTGTAATAGCCACATTTATTCCACAGCATGTCAATTGGGGTAGTCTACCACTGAATACAACAAAAAAGTGAAACTTTAAGGTGACTTTAGCAACTGTTTAGCCTTCTCCTGTCCCCCTTCTTCCTCATGTTTCAGGCAGGAGTAGTGTTTACTTTGTAAGATTGCTACAGAAATACAACAAAACCCAGTAAGTATTACTTCCTTTCTAACTCATTTAGCCACATGCTAATATCACAACCCATGCTGAGCCCTGACTGATCAGCATTATGGAAGTCACTCGTAATACCAAACACACATTGCTGTTCAATATATTCAGCAATTAGATATTTTAGGACTTATTTATGAATAGCCTCATATTTGGAGTGGAAACAGAATAAAATACTGCATGCCTGACATATCTGAGCAAGAGCCAGATAGACAAAAACAAACCTCATACTGCAACCTCCCCAGGGAAATCTTTGTTCGTTTTAATACTTGTTCAGTCAGCTGTCTCCATGAATGACAAGGTTTTATCTCTAATGTGAATGGCTTCGAAGGCTACTTGCATTATCCATTCTTCAGCAGCTGCTGCTGAAACCACAGGGTTGCAAACTTATAATTAAATCCAGCTGCCACTACTGTGAGTTCAGTTATATCAAAGTGAGCAGTAATGCCTAGTGGTTGCTGGCAAGATTGTCTCCATTTCTAGACAATGTAATTAACTCTTTTGCCCCTTTTAGATGAAATAAACATCAGCACTGAAGAATGCTGTTAAATGACTGTAAAATAGTATTTATATAGAAGAATTCTATTGCAGTCATTAAACCTGAGAAAAATAAATTTCTAGGTGGATGATGGCTAAGAACAGATAGATCTTTTCTTAATAGCACTGATAGGACACCCAAGGAGACAACACACGGTGGAAGGATTTTCCTGTAGAAAGGAGCTATGACAGGATACACATTAACAGATCTACCCTTAAGCCTTAAAGCACAGCCTCCAGAATACAACAAATATCAATATCTACTTTGAGACAATTGCAGGCAAGGGATGGCAGACTGAACCATAGGGCTTCCTTTGATGCTAAGATCATTTCCAAAGCCCAGTGTCTGTGTCTTAAATCACTTATACTATTCCTGACTGAATAGCTGCATATTAGGAATTAATAATTAATGTTAGCTGGATATTAGGAAAAACTTCTTCACTGAAAGTGTTGTTAGGCATTGGAATAGGCTGCCCAGGGAAGTGGTTGAGTCACCATCCCTGGAGGTATTCAAAAGACATTTAGATGTACAGCTTAGTGATATGGTTTAGTGGAGGATGTGGTAGTGTTAGGTTATAGGTTGGACTAGGGGATCTTGGAGGTCTCTTCCAACCTAAATGGTTCTGTGATATGCACGTGTACTTTTAGAGGTATGGTTTATTTTTCAAATAGTCAAAAACTGTTCATATCCATGTCATCAACATGTATAAGTCAGCAAAAATAGTGAAATTTGGGTAGCTAATTTTCTCATTCACAATCTTAAGTGCTGCTCAAGGAGGCCCTACTTCATCACTTTTATAAGAAGCTGCAGTGAAATCATCTCAAAAACATTTCACAGGAGTAGAAGCAAGCAGCAGAGATGTTCGAATAATGCCACTGAAGCAGAAAGCAAAACATTCAATTGAGCTTTGTTTGTGAAGAGTTCTATTATTCGTACCTCTTTGGAAACATGCAGCAGCCCATGTACTTCTGAGGACTGGTGGGAAATCACAGCAAACGGGAATGCCTGACCTCATGCTCCAAGTGCAAGCAGGTTAAAGAACAGGGAGAGTCATCTGTTGAGAGCAGAGGGGACGCATAGCAACCATCTCAAAATTCACTTCACTTCAACACAGAGCAAGCCTTCCAAAATACACCAAGATTTTAAGAATGCCTGCTGGATAGTCTGCCAAGTCACAGTTAAAACTCCAAGTTATCCGGGTGCTTTTTAACATAGGAATTGCATACAGAGCTACATAACTGCATGAAGTGGCTGTGGGCATTGGCAAGAGTCTAGCTGTAGTTTCATGGACTAAACTTACCTACAGTACCTGACCTAATTTATTGTGATCCAGCTCAGACACCGCACTGCAGCCCACAGGCAGGGTACCCGAGTAACTTTGCCCACAGTCACACGATGACCAGCAGGAGTCATGAAACAGAATCAGATGTTTCTGGAGACTGGAGGTCTGCTCACTCACCTTTTGCTAGGGAGAGAAGTAATTGCAAGCATCTCTGCACAGTGTTGATCTTTGTCGTGGTTTTCTACCACATTTCCTGAACCAACATCAAATAAATGCTAGCAGCTAGAAAGCAAGTTTTCTTCCATTATTCTTTACTTTTACTTTTCACAGCAAGTACAAAGTAAACAGCCTTTTATATCAAAGAATAAGGGTGAATTTGCTCTCAGGTGGTTATTCTTAGGTTCATTTATTTTTTGACATTTGTTTGCTGTTTCACTACTGCTGTCTGTCTACCTGTCGCTTTGTACTAATGGCTGTGAAGCCCAGGCACTCAAGAGCATTTCAGCAAGACGGGCTGATTATTATATCCTGTCATATCTAGGTGGGAGCCAGTCACGATTTTTCAATCAGTGTTTTACCATTCCCATTTTAAAATGACAAAGCTTTTATTCCTGAGCTTTTTAGTTGCTACTTTAAAGGGCTTTCTACCTGTAGAGGTTCATATCTTACCAGTGCAGAGAGGTGTTCCTACAGACCACACTGGTAAAGGCTAGGTGCACATGAAGAGAGAAGTGAATGCAGAGGCAGCAAAGAATGAGGAATAGAAAGGTTGGAGGAGGCCATGCTTTTGTTTTTTAAATCCTTTATAAGACTCTGCTTGCAACTGAAATCAATCTCTGAATCTGCTGTTATCCTTCACTAGAACGGATAATGTCACTATCTTAGCCATAACTTTTTTTTATCTTCAGAGGTTATAGATAGCTTGGACCTTCTATGGTGTTTTGTGCAGTAAATTTTTCTTTTACAAGTATCTGCACAGAAGAACATTCAGCTCATCTTTCTCCTGAGTTTCTAATCAGCTCTAGCTCTGATATTTTATATTTATATCCAACTTTATATCCATATTAATTTGTGACTATATACATATATAATTTATTATTCAAATCACAATCTGCTTTAAGTATCAGGACACCCATCAGTTGCCAAAGTATACAATACAGAAGACAGATTAGAGAAAGGGAAGTTACCATGAGACCAAAAGCAGAAGGTATTTATTCACTGACAGCAGATGACTTTTGATAGACCTATGTGTAAGGGTTGACATTGTACATTAGAAACAGATTTAAAAATACAAAACAAAGTGATATTTTATCCTGTCTTTGGAAACATTTAAAAATCATGAAGTTTTTATATGCTGTATTAAGGCTTAGGGGGGAAAAGAATCAACTAGTACACATTTGATTCTCAGATTTTCAAGGCAATCAGGTCACTGAAGTGCTGGAGGTCTGCAACTATCCACCGAGACCCAGATGTGCTAAAAGGTTAAGTCAGAAGACTTTATCAAGGCTAAAGTGTTATTAAAGTTGATTAATTAGGGACTGAAAGAGCAAGACAACAGTGTTTTTCCCTTTTTCCTACAAGGAAGGCAGGATGAGATCAATTACTTAAGTAGTGTAGGTCATAGCAGGAAAAACAACTAATTTAGTTCAACTATAAATAGCTGTTCTGATTAATATACTAATTTTAGACACCAAAGGTATGCCAGCATACTTGTTCTTGCAAATACTTTTTATTAACTACATAAAACTGCCTACAGCATTTGGTCTTTATGAAATCCTTTTTAAACTCCACTCTTGTCCAAACTGGCCCCTGACAAAGCATGAATTAAAATCACACAGTAAAAAAAAAAAAAAATCACCTACCATTTTCAAACTTAAACAGGAAAGCATACTAAAGTATTTTTTTAAATAAAGATATATATCTAATGCCGCTTCCTGGTTAGTAAGAGTGGCCAAGTGTCAAGTTCATATGACAGTCTAAGGCAAGAGCTGGCTTTGTGCCTAGACTTCTGCACAGGTCCTGCGAACCGTGAAACTGCCTTGACAGAGTTGAATATCCCTGTCCCACTGTTCCAGCTGATTCCTTCCCTAGGACAATTCTAAACCATGCAAGCATTGTCTGTCATTTGAAGAATTACACAAGCCATCTTTTAGAATGGATATAAGATCTGAAATGGTTTTGCAGTGTAAGGGCTGCATACTTTCATCATTCATACGCTGCTCTCTTTTTGTCCTGAACAGCATTATCTTTGTTGCCCCTGTGCTTATAGAAAGGCCTCTCTTGACTTCTGTGCCATCAAGCAAACTACAATGCTGTCAGACTTTTACATTGCTTCTGGAATGGCCAAAACTGGATTTGTAGATCTTGTGAGGCTTCACAGCCCCCAGCTGAGGGGGAAACAGGCAAAGCCACGACAGCAGTTTCCAAGGTCACCATGAAGCAGATTGTGCAAGAAGCATGAGGACAAATACAGTGGTGACAGCAGGACACAGAGTTAGCCCTGACAACTCCAAGCTGGCCGAGGCCGACAATACGCTGAGGATTACACTGGGAAGCACAGAGGCTGCACTTGGTAAGAACTCACCTGATACCAGTGCACTACAGACAATATGAAGGAAGGACGACATGTAGGCCTCAGTCTGCAACAGCAATAACAGCAGTATCTTCTTATGAAATACAGTGCTGCTTTTTAATTAGAGAGGGGAAGTTTGAAAAGGTCATCCTTATTTTAGGCTAAGTAGATTTCCAGCTCTCCTTTTGGGTTGTCTTGCATGCCTACCAGGCAACCACACAAGTTAAGCATGCAGCTTGCTCTGCCCTACAGAGTCCCGTCTCACAGATTTAACAAGGGCAGAGCTGTCCAGCCAACTGAAGTAGGAACTCCAAATCCAAGAACATCTGAAACAAGTCAAACAAGGGGGAATTTTCAAATGCACATGGGCAGTAGAACACTCAACACTGAATAAAAATCACCTGAAACAGCCTTCAGAACAGTGCTAAAAGAACTGTAAAGTCTTTAGTGTTGGAAAGAATTACAGCAAAGAAATACTAATGGGATTCTCAGATCTCTCCATTTGAGTCAAGGGCTTCAGCATTTCTAACACGTCCAATTTATATCAAGCTATTTAAAACCCAGACTCCCTGCAATCTCATTGAATTAAAACAATTTGCTTTCCTTAGAACTGACTGGGATGTCAGCAGTGACAACTTCCTCAGCACCCACCAGGCATTAGCTGCTGGCCACTAACAACCCCCTCACCAGAAGTCGAGTCAGTAAAGCACCATCCTATGGAACCGCCTCACGCTGCTCGTCTCCCCTGTGCAGCTTTCACACCACAAACAGAAAGGAGGTGCCAAGGTCTACTCTTGACTTCTGATAAGATGAAACATGTCAATACACCTTGCTAGCTGTGTTTGTGGTTTAAAACACTCATTTTTAAAATTTTCAGTACTTTGAAGGGTCTGGGATACTCAAGAACAGCAGCACTGTTATTACTTTGACAAGTACTAAAAAAAAGATGCTCATTACCACAGCCCCTAATGCAGGCACAAGTGATTGCACAGCTCTGAAGCACTTCAGCATATACCAAGCCAACGGGATGCTCTCAAGCTGTCAAGAGCTCACACAACACTGGTGCTCTTTTACTGCTATAGAAAGAGCCAAAAGCATCTACACCTTCATATTTGCTGTCAGCCAGCACTACTTAATCATGACAACAGAAGAGTATGGGAGCCAAAGGAAGCGGAGGGCTGACATACCATTTTTCCTGAGAGCTGGAATGGAACAGAAGGACAGAAGACCCCGTCCCACTGGAAAGGGAGGACAATTGCAAGGTTTCTTTCTGCAAGAGGATGGGTATCCTTCTATCCTGAGCAGTTGAGTATCTTTACATCCTTCCCTTGCCATTACTGGATTGCTAGCATTGCACTAGTGAGACTGCGCAATCTGGAGCAGGAGAGCGACTATGATAGGACAGGCAAAGTGACAACCTTAAAGAGATTACGTGCAAACTGGCAAAATGTTTGTGTCATCCCCTTCCACTCTGAGCTAATTGGGAATCATCATGTATTTTCTTCTAGTTTACACATTTTCATGTTAAAAATTTCATTTTCAGTAAAGCTGCACTGGACTCACAGCCAAAATATGAGAACAAAATACCAGAACCCCTAGCAACAGCAAGGGCCTTGTGATTGACAGCACTGCATAAGCACATTAAGAATTAACGTAACCTCAAATACACAAACATTATCTAGTCCTACTAGGAACCAGAAGTACATGAAATCTGAAGATGTCTCTATGGGTAACAGATCCATGGCAGTTTTAGGCTTGTCTTTGCCATTTTAAGGGACCTACAAAGAAGGAAAATTTTGTAAGGCTTATCCGGGTCTTCAGTCTCAAAGACAAAAATACGCATTTCTCCACAAGACCAGAATTCTACAGACAGGACATTCATCAGAAGTTTTATCAAATAGCTCTTTGCATGAAGGAATATTTAGTAGAGGAAAATGGAAGGGAACTTTCACAGTGAAGGAGTATTCTTGGTTTTGTAGACTTTGTACCATTTCAGTCAATGTTTTTAAAAACACCTTTGCTCTAAGTAGTTCTGTATGTGAACTCTCATCCAGCCAGACTAGGAGGTGCCGACTTTTTTAACTAGAATCTTTATACAGTTCAATATCTTAATAGCGTGTGACCAGAGTTAAGAAAGAGACTGACAGCTAGTCAATGGACTGATGAATATCCATCTCATAAGCATTTCATTTTAGCTACCCATGCAGTGGACATTTTGCCTTTATATAAACATTCCAGTGCTATTATCTCATGCTTAATTACCTAGGTCTCAATGCACTTAAAGGAATGAACTATCATTATCAGCATTTCATATACAAGGAAATTGAGGCATAGCGGTATAATCTGCTAAAAGTTATTGGACTCGTATCCAAGGTCAGTGGCAGGTGAAGAACAAAGCTCTTATCTCAAGTATCAGGCAAGCACTGTATTCAGTAGACCACACTGCCTCTCAAGATGTAGTGAATGCTTCCCGAGCATGTAATCTTTTACACTGACTAATGTAGACTGCTAAAGAATTTAAAGTTTCACCTGCATCACAGCAAACATTGCAGTGTAAAACCAAAGCATCTGTACACTTAGAATCTCTAAGACATTGGAATATTCCATTCTTGCGTTCACCTTTCCTCCAACAATCAAGATAACAAACCCCATTTTCTGACGAGTCTGCCTTGGTCATTCCATGCCTACTTTTAAACATCTTCTGAAAACACCCATCTTCTCAGAGATGCTCAATTTTAGTCACTCCTTCCTAATTGTAGCAGCTTTTTGCACAGCCTTGTAATGCTGAGCTTTTGTTTTGGTCGAACAGATAAAGAGAACTGAACAGGCTTTAAGTATTAATATCAGAGTAGAAGGCACTTTGTAAGACCAGCAGTAAATTGAGGTCTGATGACAAGATGTTTAAGAGTCAAAACTAACCCTTATTTTTGCATTGGGCAGTTTTATTTATACAAGGAATAAATAAAGTTACCCCCATTTGTACAATTTGGAATGCTTTCACAAGCTGCATGTCCAAGTACAACTTCCAGGGCTGAATTAAACAAGCTAAATCAAGTTAATTTACTTCTATGTCCAGCTCAGGTGGCTAGCAAGCCTTGAACAAGATTACCAGGACAACTAGTGAATAACAATGAAACCAGCACTGCAGCCAATTTAATTCTTGGCACAGGGTTTTACTACTTTGTTTATTACAAGTCTTCCCTTCTTTTTGCTGGACTCAAGAGAAATAGGAATCTCAACTTCTGAACAAGTTAAAATAAAGCTTGTAAGTCTATATTCTAATTGATATAAGTCTATTATACAAGACAAATTGCAACAGACAATGAAAGAGACAGCTCAATCTGTTATTGAATCCTTGCAATGGCTATATGAAGAGCTCAACCATTTCACTCATAAATCTTTCTTCTAAGTTTTTATTGCTGCTTGTGTGGGTAAAATAATAAAACTATGGAGTGAAGTATACAAGAGATGCATTATGGTATCTCTAGTCACAATTACATAAAGTTTGTTACAGGAATCATAACCCTTTCAGCATCTAACCAGAAATAACATTGTGTTTCAGGCTGCTAAAACACCACATGATACTTTAAAAAAAGTCATTAGATTTGATCATGCCAATTGTGAATAATCACCTCTGCTGCAGATTGCTATGATGCACAGGGATGTCATAAGTCATTCTCAACAATCTGTCACAAGCTTTCTGTGGGATAGACCAGTGCAGAGCATGCAACAACTTGATTTCCAGGAGGTTGACCTACTTACTAACAAACTTAGCGGCAAATAAAGGCAAAGAGGAAGACACAGATTAGAAGACTCTGGAGATATATTTCCATTTGTGTGGGTGTTGTTTTTTTACTGTTTGTTTTTGTTTGCTTTATTTTTAAGAGAAACAAATTTTAACCTACTCTCCTTTTTGCAATAGTTTCTTCTGTTGTCTGTGGATCATAGTACCAAGCAGGGAGATCGCGAGAGCCGCTGCACATACATAACTTCAGAATTTGCTGTCAACATTGAATGGCAGAAGCAGAAAGATGAGCAGAGGTTAGAGAGGGGGGCACATGCAACAATTTTGCTCAAATGAGTGTGAGTAGTTATGAAATGCCAATGGTTCCTCCTCTGTCAGGGGACTGAGGGGAGGCCACAACACCAGAGGTGACAGATACCAAGGTTATGACTGAGGATGCCAAATGGCCAGCTTTTTGCTGGATTCTTTGTGGCTTTGTATCCAGGTAGAGTCCCCTTAGCCTGTAAAGCCTCTGAGGACCACCTGAACACTCCTGCCACAGACAATCAGGGGACACAGTTTAGGGGTACAAGGAATTGCGTCTCTGTACCAAAGTGTCCCCTTTGACAACTTCACATGTCATAGTATAACCCTTTCTATCAGCACTTTCTAGCACTATTCCAAAACCATAAGCTGGTCTGCCTGGCACTCATCTGCTCCTCTGATCCCTCGAAGCAAAAGGTGCTGGTAGGAGAGATCTCCTTGTCCTTTGTCTTAAGTGAAGGAAGGAAAACAATTTAAGTAAAGTTGCACTCACAAGTACAGAGGAAGGGATAGACTAGATTTAACAACCATTTAAAAACCCAGCATATTACAGTTAAGTAATGCAGTCACATTAAACTCAAACTACTTAAAGATGGCTATGTTCCAACATCAGCCAGAAAAAAAAGGAAAAAAACAGATGCTAAGGCTGCTAGCTCCACAGTACATTTTCTTTAGTTTTGTTTGCAACAAATATGATGATACAATCCTCACAAGCACCTGACTGGAGATGCCTGCAATGGTTAAGAGGCCTTACACTCTAAATTACCTTGCTTTTGTTAGGCAGGCGAGATGTCCATAACATTTGTTCAAAAAGGAGGTTTTTCCCTTCAGAATTTAATTTATAAACTCACTGCTGCCAGGCTGCGATAGCAGCTACTGTATAAACCTGAAAATGACGACTACTGAAATTCCATTCAAACCTCAAGAATCAATAGAAAGCAGACAAACCACCAAGATAAAGTTCCACCCAACTGCAAAGAGCAAGAACTGCAGGATACCTCACTTTGTGCAGTCTTTATTTCACAGGTTGGTGGCTGTGGACACTGCAAAAACAATCTCATTTCAGTTTGAAAATCTGACCTCTGCTATCCACATGCTGCACCCACATAATCTGCCTGCTGGAAATGTTTTAGTGTTGTAGGTATTTCCAGGCAACAAAAGGAAGACTTAAAACTGGTGAAGACAGTTTAGAACTTGCTGAGACACACTGCATTTGGTGAAAGCTTCTTATATGGGCTCCTTCAAGATCCTAATCCTGCTTACCTTGAAGCAGCAGCTCTACTGTAAGTCAATAACAAAGCAAACTTCATTGGTGTTGCACTGGTTCACACTGAGTTGCATATAAACTTGTGTATTTCATTACTGCCCACAGAAACAACAATTGCAGCATCACCCTTGGAATTCGCTTAACTGAACTAATATTGTCTGAAGGCAGATTTTGGCATACTATAGTCTGATGTGAGCGGAAGTTTCACTGTGAATGCTCTGCATTTTATTAAACACTTGCTTACAAATGAAAAAATGTTATCTATGACCAGGCTGTAAAGAAAACAAACCTGTTGCAGTGTTTGCTGACTTTTTGCATCTCCTACCTACTGTGCCTGCTGCAACTCCAACTTCTTTATTACTTTCACTTAGGGAGGCTGCTACCCATACAGACACGGTTGCTTTGGCATAGTCATGCAAGACCCTGTCCCTCACATAAGCCTTGGTGGAGCCCAGAGATCAGAATATAACAGAGGTTTTGAAGCAAGCATAATACAAGACATGGGTCAAGCACAGAGCTTAGCTTTTCAGCTCTCAAAGGGATCAATGTTGTAAATAAAGTCATCACATTACTTCTCATTTATACTTCATGAGAGGCAGGCGAGGTGTGAATGTGAACATATTAGAATTATAGGAAACTAAATATTCAAAAATTTGCCTAAACAAAATAGTGTGCTTCTGTTGAAAAAGAAATTACCATTTGTTTAATACAGAAGAAACCCTTTGTCCCAGTCACAGCCTACTTTGAAGGGATGACTTTTCCAGCCCTCTTTAGGAAGCCAAAATGATGCAGTTCCATAATTTTGGATAGCTTTACACAATGTGATATGCTTAATTCACATAAATTGCAAGACAACCCATTGCAAGTTTATCAGATTAAGAACCAATAAATGAGGAAAAGATTCCCATTAAGAGTAGGCAATAGCTAAAATGCAGGTAGAGTGAAAGAATAGCACACAAGTTACATTGTTTTGAGACTAGTAGAAAATATTCAGTAGTGATCTGTAGAACCAACCTTCCTGTTTTTAGATGCACCAAAAGAAATCCCATTAGTAAATACATTTGGTTCATTTGCTACATATTTTACCTACTGCTCAACCTGTTTTGACTCAATTTACCCTTGCAATGCTTAAAGCACCACTGAGAAATTCAGCAAGAGTGCCACAAGAATGTGCCCATTCAGAAGCAAGCAGTATAATGATATTCCATAGGACACCACCACCAATATTCAATGGCATTATCCTTTACAGAAACTCATCTGCTATCAACCAAACTCATTTTTCATCTTGCTTTGTTAAAACTCAATGCCAAAAAAAGGCTAAGGCTGAAAAATAATGGCTAAATGGCCAGTTAGAGTACAGCAGAGGTAACTCATTTTAAGTCAATGTTAACATTTATTAAAGACACAAATATCTTGTTATATATGCATTTTACTCAAGTACTATAGAACAACACAGTTCACCACAGATGATTCGAGACAATTTACATTTGACTCACCATACTGGCAGCGAGGACCCTGAAATCCTGCAGGACACTGGCACATCCGAGATCCTGCTTCAGAACACTTCCCTCCATTGAAGCAAGTGCCAACAGTGCACAGCACTAGTACACACAAACAGAATGAAACAGGGTTTTATTTGTTTTGAGCCAAGGATTCTCCAGAACTGCTTCTTCCTGTTATAGCCTGCTGTAACAGGAACTTCCAAATAAAATGAAATTCATCTTTTTATTCAAGTTGAAAAGTTAGACTGCAACAGAGCTTTTTTTATCATGGGTATAACTGCCACATTGACATGGCTAAATTTAATTTTAACAAAAATAGACTAGGATGATGCAGTTTAACCTGAAGATACTTAAGAGCAGAAAACAGTTTCTTAGGACTCAAAGTACTACCTGAATCCAGAATGACAGAAGAGATAAACTGCTGGAGAATAATGCAGCAATAGTTAGGAAACACTGGTGTATTAAAAGATGTTATTTATGTCCAAGGGAATTACAATACTTCTTCCCTTCTTCCAGTACAGAATATTACTTACAATAGGTTAAATTCCATATACTTGAGCCAAACTGGCAAACAGTATCAAATTAAAAGAATAATTCTGCTAGTTTGGTGCTTTAAAGAATCGAAAAGCAGTCTTTACTGCTCTTTCAGGAAGAAATAATTCTATATTGCAACTGGTGTTCAAATGTGTTAAGTTCAAATGTGTTAAATTCCTTTATGCCAGACACTAAAATACAGATTGTAAATGCATCTTTGACTTCTTACAATAGAACAGGTGCATGCTAAATATGTAGATTCACACTGAAACTAACAAAAATATCTCTCAGGCTTTTTTAAAAGCACAAAAAGACAATCATAAAAGCAAGCTCTCTGCGGTCCTCAAGTTGGTACAAAGATTAAAAAAAATACATGGGAACAGATGCTTGTTTTCATACAGAAAATATAATTTGACAAAACAGTAGCAAAACTAAACACTGAGTAGATTGTATCTTCTATTCATGTCTTGTTAACAGTGGCTAAAGCGCTCCCCCATCATTTAAATTTAACTCCATGTTTTAGGAAAACATCCAGTCATGATTAAAAAAATTACTAATAGGAACAGGTTCTCATCAGATGGAGAACTGCAGGGTAGAAAGAAAATTACTTCAATGGCAACAGCAGCAGTGAAAAAGCCAAACCAGTCAGACTCCACAGTGACTGCTATGTCCAAGAAACAAGTGCCTTACAGCAGATTTCTTTGCATAATTTGGGTGACAGCAATAAATTCGGTTGGTCTGTCAAAGCCGCACTGGCACAAGAAAGCTGCAACTATAAACAGTAGAAGCTGAATTTCTGATTAGCTTAAAATTAGGGTTACTTGGTACTTTTGCATATGACAGCTTTTGTATTAAAAAAAAAAAAACACCTTTCTTCATGAATAGATTACCTCTCTATATCTGGAATTTCCAGCTGTAAATGGCAAGAAAAAAAAAATCTATCCTTCTAGAAGAAAGATTCAGTAAGAAAGCAATGCCCAAGGATATGATCTCTTCAGTCATTGTTCTGTCAGTTTTGCCATCCACTTACAGTGCAAACAGCCAGGTTCATTGTTGTGTCGAACCCATCCGGGGCAGCACTTATAGACAGTCTGATGCTCCATTCTGTACACCTGCTTGTAAACCGTGTAGTAACCAGACCTTTGAAGAGAATTAGTTCAAGAGAACAATCACAACTCTTATTTAGCTTATTTGCATCTCATCAATAACAAACTGTACTCATAAGCCATATTTACTGCACATTTTTTCAGTCCCTGTCAGTAGTTCTTGTAAAAAAATTAAGCAAGCACAGCAAAGTGCATCCTGCTAACATCCAATAGCTCTCAAACACTACGTCCACATACTTCCTGATAAATTGTACTCAGACTAGTCCGAGTAGATGGCTTGGCAGCTGACCTTTTGCCTTAAACTGGCTGAGACAGGAGCACTTTCTGATAGCATAAAGTTGTGATCTAAAGCCCAGCTAGGTCAAGAAGCCCACGGTACACCCAAAACACACAAAAGTCACATTTTTCCCCATTCAGTAACAGACTTAAACTTAAGTCTCAAGAGGACACAATATATCCATAACTAAGTTGTACATATTTCAGGAGATGAAACAGTTTACAACTTCTCACAAAGAAAACTATAAAGGATTTGTACTCCATTTCAGTAACAGAATTCATTTATAACAAATAATTACCTTCTCTCATAGCCCATACACCACCTCCTCCCTGTGCAACCTTGTTTCCACATCTTGACCATACGACTAAAGGCTTGAACACATGGCTGTTGGTGTCCTACCAGCGCCAACTCGAACACTGGACAGACATTTGGCCTTCAGGGAAAGAAGAGAAAAATATATTTTATTATTTCTAACACAATATTTGAAAACCTAAGCATAATTTTAAGTATATTTTTCCATATGCAACAGTTAAGAATTTGAAACAGATTTTATATTGCTATTTAAAAACACTAGTTCTGTGACTTATTTCTCCTTGAACCGATCACAAACAGCTCTCTTGCAAGAACACACTATCCATAAACACCTGACAAATCACGACCCAGTGAACTCAGACTGGCAAGCGTTCCTGACTTTAACGGAGCCAGGATTTCATTAGTGTACTGGCTGCATAAGCCGCGAGCATGAACACATACCTGGTAGCAATTTTTACACGAGAGCTGGCTTCTCTGAACAGCTAGGCTAGCAAAATGTGATTGTACTTTGTTCCCAGAAAATAGAACTGAAGCATCTGAGTAGGATTTGACTGACAACTCAGCAGACCTAGCTGTCTCTAGATAACAATAGTCTTTCAGATGATGCACTGCTGACAAAGGATGGTGCCTCACAAGCAGAAAAGCTGATGGCTAATGTGAGGGAGCCTGAAAGCCCCGAGACATTGCCTATACTGGAACTGCTGGGAGCCCCGCTACTCAGTATTGTACAGGCTGTTGCCACTACTGAGCCGACATACCAGGGTGAGAATCTCAGACCTGACAGCTATAGGCACTGAGCTCCATAGCTCAAGTACCAAATAGCCAGGCTCTAAATCTAAATAATGAAAACAGATTCTGCCTTAGAAAACAGCATGTAAACTGAACAAAGCATACGACGAAATTCAGACTGTACACAAGTCAATGGAAGCTTTACCATTGATTCAAAAGCAGATAAGATTTATCTAAATTGCTGTGGAAAAAGGGCATTCTATAAGAGCCCCGCTTTGCTATCAGTCCCCTCAGGGAAGCACATAAAATTTTAAGAGAAAGTGTAGTTGTTCTCTGCTGATTATTCCAAAAATAACAAGAGCAAAATAGAAGTGTTGCTCTGTAGGATGATACGTAATCTTCACCCCACTACCTAGGCCTAGTTAACAAACCAGTAATATTTCACAAGGTATGGAGGGTCAAAAAAATGTTCAAAAGTGTTGCACATTGAGGGTTTTGCAGAGATACTGTCAGCCTTACTCTAATTGCATTGCTGGTGCAAATTAGGAAGTGCTGCACACCAGAAAATAACTCCGCATAAAACATGCGAGGTCCAGCTGAAGCCAAAACTTGCTTTTTTTTGTTGTCGTCTTTTAAGACAATAGCCTAGCGTATCAAAATTGAAATTAATTCAGTGATTTTTGGAGTAGTTTACAGACTGCTAATGTAATAATTAAATGAATTCCATCAAAAACAGCCTGCTCTAGCTGCTGAGGCTTTGCAAATTTAAACTTCTGTGATTAAAATGCAGGGGGGGGACACAGGAACTTTATATACGTACTCTGGTTTACCATTTGGTAAACATTGAGCAGCTGTGTCATACAGCTAGCAGAGTTCTTCCAGAAATGTTAGTTTGAGAGACCCCTGTTCAGGCTAGAGAATAACCAAGAGGAATACACACTCGCTTCCTCTGTCAGTTGGCAGAAGCATGAATGTGGGGTGGGGATAGAAAACAACTTCTTGCATTAATACAATAGCAAATGGTTCTAGCCCAACAGCTGCCTGGCAGGTAAAGTTATTAACTATGTCCAGTGTAGCTAATATCTCATCAAGATTTATGGTGGTTTTTAATCTCAGAGGCCCAAAGTACTTTACATCTCCCTGTTGTGTCTGAACACCAGGCAAGGCAGCCTTTCTAATGAAAGGGTACATCTTTCATCTGCAGGTCTTCAGGTAGCTTACCAACATCATTAAATTAAGTCCCTGCAGAACAGGAAAATACTATAAGCATGGTCATTTTTACTGATTAGTTAAATACTTGGAAAAAGCCTGCATGCCTAGATCAAAGCCACCCTACAAGATAGCAGAAAGCTGAAACAAACCCCAGAACAGGAGTGTGACTTCCTTGCATTTTGGTCACCATAAGACCAGCAGGAAGAAGCAGGCACTGGTTCATCTGATCATTAGCCACCACAGGTTTTATTTATTCTGCCTTCAAAAAACAGACTAAAGATACTGTTGCCAAATCATAATCTCATCTGCATCATTCTAATGCCTACCCTGCCAGCTTCTTTACAGGGAATTCTACCAAAACTATGACTTGCAGATAGCATCTGTAATAAAAGAACTAATAAATAGTAATAGAACTAATAAATAGTTTTAAAAGAAAAATTTGACACCAATTTGACATCCAATCATTCCTGCCCTGTCAATTTTAATACTGCTGTATGACAGCCTTCCCAGTCAATATGGGAAACAGCAACCCATATGCTACTATGAAGACTCACAACACTCAAGGAGCAGCAGCCACGTGCAACACCCAGAATGGGAAATCCAGGCAGGTCTCCTAAAGGTGCTGCTGCTCCCCAGCTGAGGGACATCCGCCTCTGTGTAACAAGGACCTTCACCCAACAGGAGCACTCCAGTAGAGAAACGGAGCAGATTTAACAAACACACAAAAAAGATACCACACACCCCAACAAGATAGATTCCAGATAGGACAGCCAGAGCATATAGTTGTGCACTTTTTCATGACTTTGTTTATGTAGGCTACCTACCTCATCATGGAAAGCCATAAATAGTATGTTTGTGCTAGATAACTTTCTTGATAGAAATTAGTTCCCTGAACTAAAATCCCTATTTCCCCCAGGCTTTGAAGTAACTGCTAATCTCCACTATCCTAAACCACATTATCAGTGGACCAGCACACACCGTCTGTAATGAGACCATTACAACACAGTACACAAGTCTCCACAATTATCACATTTTAGTTTTTCAAAAAAGACTCCATCTCTTAAACATCTGTACTGCAACATGTATTATATGCTTCAACCACTAAGGGTCTTCCTGGAAACAATCAGCAATCAACTACAACACACCAGGAAATTCACAATCAACAAAATACAGAAGGATCCAGCTGCACCCTAGAGCCTCCCCCCACATTTCAAGAAGTACATCCTAATCCTGTTCTTCACAGGAGACCTACAAAACTTGAGCCAACTCCGGGAACTTAAATGCATGGCTATACTGATGACTTAAAGTAATGGGGTCAATGACACCGGGTTAGGGCACACCTGTTTCCCCACTGCCCATCCCTCCTGAGCTTTTGAGGGATGGTTTCTGTGGATGGTTCAGGCTGGCCCAGGATCATCTCTTCATATCCTTTCCATTGTTCCATGTTCTTCCTCCTCCACTGCACAGAGTCCATTTGCTATATCGCTCCACATTCTTTGAGTTTGCCCTAGCTGCAGCTGCCAACACCTTGAAGCAAGACAGAAGACAGTAGCAGTGTAGTTTCAGATTGCCTCAGATTCCTCCAGAAACCGCCCTTCTGTGCTTCCATGTCATCTCCATTACTTAACGATCCTTCCCATGTGTGCCAGCCACCCCTTCCTCTCAAGTTACCTCATCATTTAACATATTTAGCTTAGTTCAAAGCAATTGTTCCCAACCCATTCTTAGCACGCTACTGTTTGTTTCGGATCCAAAGGAGCTCTTTGAATGCCCAAAATCTTGCCTGCTTTTTTTCCATTACGTCAGTTGGTCTAATAAAACCCTCGCTTTACTTAGCAACCATGCCTCACTTAGCAGGCTTTTTAAAACGACTCTCCCTCTAGTGAATAGAAGAACATCATGTACTGATAATTCATGCATATCTCCTTTTATTAGAATTGCCTAAAACTTTCCAAAAAAAGGTACATTCATCTGCATCGCTCTTCCATAAATAAAAGGAGAAGCTGAGAATTGTTGTAATGACATACTGAGCCCATCCTATAAACTTCCTCATGTGCTATTGCCATGTTTCCAGGAATAGCTGTATTGACTTCTGTAATATAGTTAATAGGATTGAACAGCATTCACAGAATAAAGCAAGGCAGCATAAAGTCATATGTTTATTAAGATTTATTCAAAGTAAGCCATTCCTGCAAGATGCCCTTGGGATAATTTAAAGGCAGATATCAAAACCTCTGCTACACTATAATTAAATTGCAGCAATCATGTAACATGTAATCCTTTGCTGGCAAAGCCAACAGATAACACTTGCCCTCTCCAACAATTAGCAATCTTCACAACTCCCCCCCACACACAATACACCAGTTTTTAGCCATCTGACTCGTTCTTTGATGCATTACCTATAGCTTAAGCACAGTTTCTTGAACAAAAGTACTAGTGAAAATACAGTTTTGCATTACAGCACTCCACTGAATAGATGCCATCTAAGACTAAAATGAAGCCTCAAGTGGATGTATTGGTACATTTAGAGGAGGAGAGCTCCATTTTTACTCCCATGCCCTTTGCATTCAGAAAATATTTCTTAATGGGAGTTTAAGTGTTAAAATAAGCCAAACACAAATGTCTATTATGTTCTAAGATTTGATTGATACACCAGTCCCTTAAAACCTTTTTATCCTGATGCTCTGTTAGCCAAGACTAACATGAAGGCTATTATTAGCTTGTCAGTCTGACTTGGGCAAGCCAGAAAGCTCTCATTTAATATTTGCATTAGGAGACTGCCCTTTAAACAAAGACACCCTACACACTTCCAGTTCAAGACTTAAGATTCTAATGAACAGGTAATTAGACCAACGTGGAGCAAGAGCAGCCTTGGTTTATCGTATGGCTGCGATGCCTTTGAACCACTGCACAAGAGGAAGAGTTCAAAGAGAAAATTAAAAGCATCTCTAGGAGGGATATAATTCATTCCCATGTTTAGATTTTGAAAGGATATATGCATCTTCATACAAAAACGCAGTCAAAAAAGCACCCATGGAGGTCTATTAAACATGAAGACTGCAAACCTGGCTCAGGAAGTCCCCAAGTCTCAAGTTATTGAGGCTGAGGAGGTATTTTCAGGCAAAGTTTTACTGCATGCTCACCCTTCTCTTACAACCTTCAGTAGCCGTTTTTGGTCTACTCCTGGAATTAGCCCACAAGCTCAATGGACTCTGTTCTTACCCACCCATCTGGATCTTCTCTAAAGCTCCATATCCCAAAAGCACACACCTATACAAGACTCAACTTCCATTCAGAAGTCTTGTGGTTTTAGAGAAAACCTGGCAAAAATCATCTTATAGATTCAAAATCCAAAAGGTTAAATACGATAATATCAGGACTGTGGAGCAAGTGGACATGTCACATGGACAAGGCAGGAGCACACAAAAGCTTTCTTGATTTCTGAATACTTGGATTTGGTGACAGACTAGTGTTAGAGAAATAGTTTTTTTTGAAAAGATTGGTGAACATTGTTGTTATACCCCACTATGCAAGACATTTTATTGGTAGCTTCCTACCTAGCAGGACACACATACATATCTGATAGGCTGTCTTTCCCCTTGAAGGAGAGGGGAGGAATAAATAAGCCTGGAGCTTCCTACCTTTATTATCAATGTCTTTCCTATTTCCACTGAAATTAAACTTTCCATTCAAAATTCAAAGCAGACTATGGAGAGCTCAGACACTTCAACACAGATTTACAGAAGAATCTATAGATCCCACAGAACACACAGTATGACCAGTGAGTTCATACTTGATCATTTTACATCCGCAAAAAGCTTATAGACTCCAATGATCTGCTGAATACATACATAGAGCATCTTCCAAGTCCTCAGTGACTCACTGGCAATTGTGGTCATTGTCCCTGAGCTGCAACTCTAGGTCTCTCACCTCAAGTTGTCATCACCACCAGTATCATCTCAACTGAGTTCCCCAGAGAAGGGACTTCCCATAACTCGTGGCAGAGAACGTACAATAGGAACAGCATGTCTACAATTTCCCAAGTGATGTACACTAGTTTTATTCTTGCCCACCATTCTGCAAGTCAAAGGAGGATATTAGTGCAGCTACTTTTGCACACCATCACCTGACCATAAGTAGTTTTATATAGCAATTGGTTCTTTTGCTGAAGTGCAACATTGTTTTCATGTAACAAAGGAAAAGACAGCTACAAGTACAGGCCATCTGCTCACAGGAGCATAGAGGCAGCTTCCTGCACACACCCCTGGCATGTGTGGTCCAAATGAGGAAGCAGAGGTGAAGAGAAGGGAAGACAACCAAATACACAAGAGCTAGGAAGGGAGCAGATCCACCATTTCCAAAGGTGGATTGTGACATTTTTCTAGTCTGTGTAGCACTAACCTGACACCTGGATGTTTGAATGACAATGAAAGTAACTCATTCCATCAATCCACCTTTCCCCCCAGCTTAAAATTAAAAGGCTAAAGATAGGTAGGTTTAATGGTAATGAGAGAGCAAACACACATCAAGATATCCCTAAAGGTTTCTTTCAACAGCACAAACTTAAAGTCAAAATATTAATGAATATGAAGCAAAGAATGATTTGACTGTCAGATTTTAGGTCTTTTCACAGAACTAAGTGAATGACACCATCTTCTACACAAAATCAGAAGGCTGTTAACATCTTCCTAAAAATGAGGATATTGTAGCCTGCGCTGCCTCAGTTGAAGAATTTGCAGTCTGAACACTATTGATCTTCCAGGAAACAGTCAATAGATGAAACTTGTCATAAGAAGCAGTTTGCCAGAATTCTGTATTTTCAAAACACTAATTGGTTGGTGCTCCCTCCCTTTATGCCATTAGTAAGAGTGCAGAAAAGTACAGTCTACATGCTTTTCCAGATTTAGTTTGAAAAGATCAAGCGAGGTCTCTCCTTAAGGAAACAGATCGTATTCAAGGCTAAATTTTCCACTGCAGTGATGACAACTAGTGGTTTTGCTCCATAGATGCACCAGTTTTGATGAGAACATAGTTGTACATTCCTACAATGACTTTGGCTTGAAAATTCTCAGGCCAGAAAATTCTCACTCCTCTTACCTCCAAGCACCCAAGCAAAACACCCCCAGCTTCTTTTATAAGAGAACTCCAGAAGGGCAGGTTGGACCCACAAAGAAACATGCTGTGCTATAGGGGAGAAAGTCAGCAACGTGGTGTTGTATGCAAACAGGATGTTGATTAAAAGTTTGCTATAAATAGCATCTCAAGTGGAAAGAGAAAAAGCAAATTTTGTCTGAACACAAAAATCAAATTGGGAAATAGGCCACAGAAACAAAACGTCTAAAGAGCAAGTTAAAAATGTTTATTTAGATAAAGTTTGTATATAGATATATATAAGTTAATAGCAGCAATAATTCACAAAGGCTGGAATGACAGAGAAGGCTTTTCTTCCTTTTTAAACTGCCTCACTCCCCTTTCTACCCTTAAACTATTTTAAGATTCATTTCCCCACATTTTTCAGATAAAATTAATCAGCACTACCAGAGACAATTAGGGCATCCTGCTCCCTTGACCACTAATCAATCCCTGCTCTCTACTGATCCTGTATCAATATTTGTGATGTTTATATGCCCTCTGGGATATAGATTGTGAGCACCAAGCTCATTTAGATTAAGTCTCATTATCACTACTGTTCTCTGGATCTGTGGACGAAGGTGCACCACAGAAGACTCTCCTAACCCCACAGGTTACTAATGCAATGCTGCGTCTTATTCACATCCTCTCTCTAATTAGATGGAGCAGCTAAATAACATGAGAGTTCTTCCAGCCTTTGTGCACTGCATCTAGATTCAGAGCAAATCAATATAAGATGATTAATTACACACTCAGCTATTTTAACAACAATAAGATTTTTAGTTCTTACTGCTATCAGACTGCAGCGTCTGTCATTTAGCTTCTATTTAACTATTCCTCTCCCCTCCCCCAAGACAGAATAATCTATTTTTGTTAGCAAGAAATGTAGAAGACAAACATGTATATCCAGATCATTTAACTATGATTTGCTAAGTCACTTTTTTTTCCCCCGCATCTTAAATCAAAGAGTTATTTTATTTATTTTAAATAGATTCACATGCCCCCTCTCCCCAGCAATAGCCAGTTGCATAGTTTCTCCTACTGGCTGACTTCTGCAGGCAGTACCTGGCTTCTGCAGGATCAGGTAAGGCATCAAGTAAAGCACAGACCCACAGGGGATGGCAAATGTAGTATCATCACTTTAGCACACAAGTCTGATAACCTCCAGATATCCATCTCCATTCACATTCGGGGAAGTTGCGCACATTACCTGTGTCTACTGTATCCAAAATACCAGATTATGTCACAATATGACTGCTCTGGCTGAGGCTTGTTGTAAAAAGTTCACACCAAAATAGCAAAATAATTGCAGAGACTACCTGTTACTAGCATCTTCTTAAATCCAGGATGTTCTTTATTGTTGGCTTTTGTATTGTTAGATGCCTTCTGTGTACCTCCACACATTTCTACACTGCAGTTATTTTTAAACAAGTGACTTGAAAGAACAGCATCCAGGAGAGTCAACATCACTGCTGGTGACCAGGCCTGCCAAGCCTCACACAGCACTGACAAACCCCTTTAGCATGCAGATTGCCTTACAGACAGCTTAAGGACCCTTGCCCCAAGGATCCAGCTCTAACATAATTAGAAAAACATATGGGAGCTCCGATATAAGGAGGCTACAAAGTAGTTTGGATGTACTCATTAAGACAAAGCAAGTAATTGTCCAGAAGGCAGACAAAACTGAAGGTTAAAGAAATGGGAAGCTATAGGAGGAAGGCATGAAGTAGCAGCAATCATTTCTAGACAAAATTTCACTTTAAATATACCCAGGCTCAATTATCATTCCACTGCAGAAGAATGAATAATAATAGTAACCCCAGTAAGTCTGCCAGGTACACACACTTGAATTTCTGTTGGCAAGAGAGCACAGGAGGATCTGATGCTAAAATATTAAAATGAAAACCACTGAAAAAATATCATGCCACTTGAGTCAAAAGGAGAACAAGCTCATTTTTGTTTACAGTGAGTACTGCATTGCTTGACAGTGAAACTAGTGAGAAGCTAGTGAAATTCTCTGTTTCAGTTTGGCAACCAGTACCTAGGACTTGTTCATCTCTCCTCTGGTGGATGTCAGATTTTTTAACAGTCTATAGGCAAAACCTGTTTTCTTCAAAGCTTACTTTTGAAGTAACATGTAATATATGCAAGAAAACTTAAGTTTTTACGTGCCAATATTTTAAGCGTTAAAATATTCCAAGTAGTTACTCCCCTATAAATCCTCAGGTTGATACCACTGATGCACAATGCCTTTTATTTTTTAAACATCGAGAAATTTTGGTGGAGCTAAATATTTTATGAATTCTAGCAGCAGAAACAAACAAGTGGCAACTAACAGACATACCTTACTGAATTAGTGTTCAGTGGTAAAAACACATTTGTATTGTCCACAATGGAAACATACTGAAGTTCTCAGCAACCCACAGATCCCCGGTGTTATTTCCCAGACAGAGAAGAGGAACAGGTCCTTGTCTCATGAACACAATTATGAGATAAGTTCATGCAAGCTTTTTTTTTCCCCCGCAATTGATGATGCATGCCAGGCAGAGTGCTAGCGACTAAAAATAGGAGCAGAACTACTGACTAGTATTAAGGGTTGAAGTGTATGGAAATTTATTTCCTATACAGGAATAGTCTCAGCTGAAAAGACTAGGCCCAAAATACACGAACATACAATAATTTGAGATTTTTTTCCTGTTATAAAATACAGAGCACTTTATATGTAAAGGATCTTAAGAAGCCTCCTACTCAACCATAGCATGATGTACATTAATATTGAATTAATTAGCATATGTAAAAACCTGGCATGGGCATGGTGTTGTCTGCTGAACAAAGAATTTGCATTGTGTTCTGCCATGACTTACTAATGGAAGATGGTATGGTGTTTCTACTAAAGAACCCAAAAAAGTGAACTTTGGCACTCTGACTTAAATAACTTTCCTCGTTTCACACACATGGGATCAAGTATTCATCCACAGGTCAAAGGCACTGGAAGAAATACAACCAAAGGTACAGGTCAGCTTGTATAGCTGATATATCTGAAAACATACACCTTTCTAAGCAAAAGGCAAAAATCTCAAGTTCACCTCCAGAACAATTAATGACTAGTTTTAAACCAAGACCAGCATGGAATCCAAAGCACAAAACTGCAACTACATATGTTCACTACACAATTTTCAAATGCTTTGATTCAGCAAGAAATTTCCTTTCATTATTTCTCCTCAGAAATAAATTAAAAGCAATAGACTTTAGAGAGTACGTAAGCAATAACAGGTTTGAATTTCAGAAGGAGGAAATCTATTAACTGTGTTCAAAGAGAGAAGGTATTTAATTGGTGAATAACATGAGTTTGCAATATGGTCCGTTAACTCTGAGAGTCAAAGCATCATTCCCAACAAAGGAGGTTCTGCCAAGGAGTTGTCCAAAGACTAGGTTTTTCACTAGCATAATGAATGTGTGCATAAATAACTAAGCTATATCAACATTTCAGAACGCAGCATAATTAAACCCGAAGAAAAGCTGACAAGTTTGCTCCTCTTAGGGTGCATTTTGAGAAGTAACTTAAACCCAAATCCTACTGAAAGTGAGTGGGAAGAGTGGCTTACCTGCCTTAAACATGCAGATTTAAGGCTCATAGTATATCCGCTATTGTGATTATGGGTGGCTAATTTCTAAATCTCCTGTGGGTACATTATGCAATGTCTCTTATGAGAACAGACATTAATAAAACCTGAAAATATTCTACAGTCAATCAGAAGATCTGTTTCAACTTTGAAAAATACAGCAACTTCAGGCTATCAAGTTTTGTGACCATTATTTTCATTGTTTTATGGCTATTTCAGAGTTTAGGAGGAAGTCTTGATCAAATTTTTCTCCTGAAGAATAAGAAATGTGTTATAAATCAGGAAAAAAACTACAGCAGTATGATACTCATTCACTATCTTTAAATCTCCTGCCAATGAATATACTGCGGTACCAAAAAAAAAAAAGAGCCCTTTACCATCTGTTAAAAGACTAAACTAAGTTAATTTTCCTCTAGAAACTCTGTTGAAACAGAAGCTTTAATGCAAACTCTTGAAAAACATGATTCTGTGTTATTAAGTTGACCAGCATGAGCTCTATCTGGTGGCAACATACTGTAGTGCAGAGGTTAGAATGACAGTATGTTTATTTTTTGTTCAGCATGATGTTCATATTCAGAGATGAGAAATATCTCAGACTTTAGTACAATTTTCTTTCCTAGCATCAGCTACTGGATATTGAAGTGGGATAGTGGCAAGAAAGAAAACAAGAAAAAAAAAAAACTGTCATGACTTTGATTCCAAAGCATTTAAACTTACTGCTTACTAGGATCATGTTGCTCCATCCTTGGAGATTTGCATATCTAGTATTAATGAGAATTGAGGGTTTACTGCAGCCTTACAGATTCTAGGCAGACAGGACTGGCTAGAAGCATGTGCAATTTCTACTGAAAAAACTTCAAATGGAAGGCAGTAGTGCAATTCAGAATTTGGCAATGCCTGTGAGTTGCCACCATCACTTCAGCCAAGGTCTAAAGAGCATTGATAAGAATGACTTGACATGTAAGCTACAAATTTAAATACATTGCAGTGACAGATCATGTCTTTACTTTCATTAGGAAACCTGCGATTTTTTTTCCTGCATCAAATTGTGAACATGCGATATCCCCTTCACAGAAGTGGAAGGAGATTCTCCTCCATTACTCACTTCAGCTCCCATACCTAAACATACATCAAGCCCTTATTTAAGTCTAGGAACACAAACTTTCCTCACACCTGCAAATTGGCATCACTGGAGGTGAAAATACAGTGTATTGGCTAAACTGCCAATATACTTGGATGATTTCTCACCAAGAAATGATCACACAGCCTGCTTTTCACATCATTTGATCAGTATTATGACAAAAATCCAGGCTCCATGATATATCACCATTTACTTTATAGAACTTTTTTTAATACTTTGTTAAAGCTGAACAAACAGCATGCCACTTTAAATGTTAGAATTCAATGCAGAAAGCAATCAAAATCCAGAAGCATCTCTTCATATGGAAATGCTTTGTGTGAGAGTAGTTTATTGCTAAATAAATTCCAGTCTTCAAAAAGTGGACTTCACCTTTTTAATTATACCTACTTGCCTGAAAGCATTAAGTATTGTTATTTATATTTCGAAACAGTGTCCACAACCACATCTGTTAGCAGTGAAGCATGGTACAACAATAGTCCTGTATCTTTATAACCCAATCACTGTTACAGTTAAAGAACCAAGTTTATTTGACTGTTGCAAACATACATACAAACCTGAATTCTAGCGTTTTCTTTTGAGAATATGATTTATCTGGACAAATGCGGGTAAGCCTGTAAGTCTACAGTGCCCCATGGAACTGAAGAAGCTGGAGCACTGTTACTAAGCCAGGAATCCAGCTCTAAATCCAGGTGTTCCTTGGGATGCAACCAAATTTACTTGCTTATAGATAGAGTGAAAATATGCAGCTGCAATATCTGAGCAGTGAAAAAATAAACAAAATGCTTTTAATGCAAGACTGTGATTAAAGCTTCTAAAAGCAATTCAGACCCCTCAGCTAGCATCCTGGGCCTGCAAAACCACAGAGCAAGTCACTGGGCTTAGCGTGGAAGGGGACAAAGTCTACCTCGTGACTTTTGCTAAGCAGCCCTTGCTCATTTGTTGTTTGGGAACAGATGAAACCATTCTTTGAGTCATGCCTCAGTCCCTGCTAAGAAAGATCACTTTTAGTGCACAAAGCGGGGGTCCTAGTACATACCTCAAAATCACTCCTGCCTCTTGGTCTTTCCTGTATGGACAACTATAAGCAAGTGTCCATACTTCTAAAACAAGCAGTGGAATCCTTCTCTAGGAAAGGATTTTCCACTTCTGACAGCAACTCAAGTCTTCTGCTCTTTGTTCCCATTTCTGCACTGTCCCACAACAACCCCCAGCTTTCTGTGAAGCACAATCCTGAAAGTAAACTCAATGTTAGACAGCTACACATCATACTTAAAACATCATTATATTCCTAATTTTAAACTACAGAGCTTACTGCAGCAGAGTAAGCTGCTAAAGATAAACTTTTTTATGATGAAAGGTGGTTAATTCCTCATTTCAAGGCCTACATAGCACGCTTTTCAGTGAAAACTGTATTTGTGCTCTGGTTGTTCCACTGTTCTCCAAAGTTCTCATACAAGATCATCAAGGGCTAATTGCCTGGAAACATGGTTGATGGAAATAGCTAGTCATCCTATAATCTGTTCTACATTAAATCTCCTCAGGGGGCTTGGAAGCAGAATACCAACATCCACACAGATCCTTCACATTTTTTGCTAGGAGCAAATACTCGAGTTAGCAGCAGAACAAAAACAATTATGACGAATATCTTGTATATCCTCAGCCACATAAGACCTCAATCAAAGCAACAGTAAATGCTAAAGAAGAAAGCACCCAGCATGACATGTGCCAAGGGATGCATTTGTTGTTCTTATCCCATTGACTGCAGATGACCAATGTCAAAAGAACAAAACTGAATTAGTAGAAAAGGTGATTCACAGCATGTCCTTTCGGACATTTCTGCTTCCCAGTGAAAGCTGGAGGCTTACTCCTAAGGGGTAATGACTTCTGTGTTTCTGTTTGCACCAAAGTCACTAAACGGGGTAAGGGGAGAGTGGAAGAATAGTTGTACTTACCCTAGCTCAACAAAAGCAATGCAAGTTATAGTCATTTCAGGAATATGCCACTTGGGAAAAGCACCCAATGCTTGCCACAGGTATTGGGGGTGGGGGGGTGTTTTGTCCGTCCCCCCCCATGCTCCCCAAGATTGCAGCTGGCTCACAGTGCCCTGCTGCTCCCAGTGATCCCAATGACCCGGGCACAATGGCAATATTCTCAAATGGTGCCATTCCAGAAAGGAATATTTCTGGTCTTCTTTCAGTGACATTAATCTTAAAAAGGTAAAAGCAAGCAAAAATTGTGTGGAGGCAATTCACAGCTAACACTACCTCCAGCTTCAAAAGTGCTGGATCACAGTTATTACTGATATGTCAAATGCAAACAGATTAATGTAGGTCAATGGTATTCTTCCTCATAGTAGAGTAATTGCTTATAAAAAGAAAAAAGAAGCAAGCCTGAAAGAAACACAAAGCACTTAAAGGAAAATGCTGTAGCAGAAAATGAACTTGACTTCTCTAAACAGCGTGATGGGTACCTACTGCTCTAGCAAAATGGAGTAGTTTACTAGAAGTGCATTTAAGGCGGTTTATACGGATTTGCATGATATTGCATAGGAAACCAATGTGAGACAGAATTAGTTATTTCTTCTGTCACAAAAGTGGAATTTCTAACTGCAAACCAAATAGTAAGCAAGTGAATTCTAGAAGAGTAGGATGAAGTTGAATTAAAAAAAAAAAAAGGAAGAACAGAAGTTAGTAGTTAAGGTACACATATGTATCTCAGAAGTCACATTTATCTCACAAGTCAGATCGCTTTTCAGGCGGGGGTTAGGGGGAGAGCAGGGTTGAGCATTTGTTATTTCTTCACAATACACAGGAGCTCTGCAGAGAAAGAAGTGCCCAATACAAAGCATGCAACAGTTTCCAGAAATTGTATTTTCAGTTACAATGAGCAAAAACTTTAACTAAGATTTTGTGCATGTTTTCAGCTATCCTACTTCAGGATTTGACCAGAAAAATACCTCTTCCAAAGGGCGTTCATCGCCCAGGTCACAGAAAACACCTCTTGGAAACTTCCTTCTGCCTAGGGGCCGGTGTGTGCCGCTGGGGACTCCAACTCCTTTGTGCCTCCGAAGGAGCCGCGCCTCCAGCTGCGGGTAGAGGCTTCCTGTTCTCTCACCTCTGCCTGCCCGTGGTCCCTACTGCTCCCGGCTGAGCTCACATTTAATTCTCCACTGCTCTTCTCCACCAGGTAAAGCTCACCGTAACGCCTCAAAACCACGGGCTAGCGCCGCTACACAGGGCTCAGCTCTGCCATCCATCCGCTTTCTTAAACGAGGAGGAGGAAACTCAGGGATGCTGAGGCACCCCCTGAAGCTCCCTTCAGATCCCAAAGTCCAG
>VXAA01005022.1:9723-41826 GCA_013399115.1 Anseranas semipalmata | reverse complement strand
ACGCCACTGGCTGGGCGGCCCCGGCCCGCCCCTCGGCGGGGCCCCCTCGGCGGCTGTGAGGGGCCGGGGGCTCCGCGGGGCCCTCCCGCAGCCCCGCCTGCGGGGTCTCTTCGCTTCGCCCCCCGGCAGGGGACTTCCCTCCCGATGCCAGCTCCTGCCGGCACGGCGCGGGGACGTGGAAGTGAGGAGGGGGTTGCTGTCACTGAACGATACGCGGAGCTGGGGGCGATCGCACTGTCGCGACAGTTACCGGCTCCTGGAGGACAGCCGACCACCCCGCTCGCTCTCCCCTTTGCCCCGGGATGCCCAGGCGTTCCTGCCTTGCTGTCACAGACACATCCCGGCTTCTCTTACCCGCTGGTCCCTCTTTGTTCTGCGCGCGTGACGTCCATTGCAATCGCATCTGGGCACTTCAGAGAGGAGCCAGTGGAAATAAATGCACGGAACGTGCTGCGGGAGGGACACCACCACCGCTGCCGAGAGTTAGTGATGGCAAGAGTGTCACGCTGCGAACTGAGAACGGTTTCTTAACCCCCAGAGCTGCGTGCTACCTTCCAGACCAGCCGTCCTCCGTCCTTATGATCCCTCCAGACCTCTACCCCTGTCAGAAGGCAACTCCTTGCCCTTTGCCGGGGAGAGCAGGGACACCAGCTGACCTGGAAAGGGAACTGTGCACAGCAGCAAATAAAAGATGGGAAAAACACACCTTAAGCATTTTATGATCTTATGTAGGAGTCAGGGTCCGTTACGCCGTGATTTTCATATCTCTGCAGACCCATGACTAACCAACCGCTGGGCTGTGAATGAACAGATGGGCCCCGAGCCAGCTGATGCTAAAGACGACTGAGATTTCCTTCCACTCCAGTGGAATGAGCTTGGTCTCAAGTTGCTCCAAATTAGCTCCTATAAGGATTTGTGACAGACAGAACCGCATGGGTACACTAAAGTCCTCGCGGGGTTGGGGTCAACCTCAGTTTTACAGTGCATTAATTTGTCTTCCTTTCAGTCCCGTAACAAGATACAGCAGTTTCTACTTTATGCACACTTTAAAGCACAGTTCCCTGTATGGTTTTTATTTTCCAAGGCTTTTCCTAAAGTAGGTAAACATTTACCAGTCATAACAAGAAAACTGTTTTTATATTGTTCATTGCTTTGAAGCTTGCAGCAGCATGATCCCCCTGAGATTGTATTACTGATTTCTTTTTGATGGTAAAGAAAACGTATAGGCCTTATCTGACCCTAGAGCAGATTAATTGTACCCTGAAATTTCCATTGAATGGCTAAGCCCTTCTTGCATCTGGAGTAGTTTTAACTCTGCAGGACCTTGTGTTGAGCTAATCTCATTACCTCCTGCAGAGCACATAGTTTTCTAATCATTTTATTTCTTAAACCCCAGAAAATCTCTCTGCATAAAATAATAGACTTTCATTATGTCAAGGCTGAGTGTTAATTATGTCCTGAGTTGTCATCCCAACCCGGACTACTTTCAGGATCACACCATCGCAAACTAGCAAAGGATCTTATTGCCCAGCTTTTTTTTTCCAGGAGAGCTAAATTAGTCTTTCAAAAATACTTTTTTCCATCTTACGGAACTCAACAATAAACCATTCAAAATTATTTAATATTTCAAATCTGCCTGTGATCATTCCAAATTATGCACGATGTTTACTACACCCAGTTGTTAAGAATAATGGAACAGCAGCACGCAGATTGGGAGGTACTGAAGTGCAGAGTTCTCAGCATCTTACACGGTGAAGGCCACTTAATGGATGAAACCTTTGCCTGGGGGCACGTAGCGAGATACAGCTGCAGTTGAATTCTGAGGATGGAGCAGTTTAACATCTCCTTGTAATCTGCACAGAAAGCCTTGCGGGCCTCGCTTTAGGAACTACGACACTGACATTCTCCTGAACTGAAATGTAAACCCAGTTTTGTTCAATGTGCCCTTCTTCAAATATTATATAAGGTTTTATCCTCAGCTGTGTTTTAATTGGGAACACCCTGCAAGGCTGTTGACTTTAATGGGACGATTCACATGAGTAAGAGTTGCAGGGAACCAGCATTTGTGAAAGCAGTTTCAAAAGCCTACTGGAATAATTGATCTGACTGTGCCCGAGTCAGTTAAATCTTCAGACCTGACACAGACAATACAGAGGTAAGAGCAGACTCATTTATTCTAGTTCTTACAGTGGTAGCAGTGGGAAATGTCAGGAAAAAAATGGCAGTGGGTACAGCATTAGTGACTCCTTTATATTACACGTCCCTGCCGTGACCAACCAGACACACAATTACTGTCAGGAAACTTATTTGCTACATAATTGTGTGTCTTTGATCTTGATACCTACAAACTGTATCATGCCACCAAAACTGTATCACCACCAAACCCCGCACTGAACATGTTGACAAAAGAGTTCTCTTCCTGATTGGCAAAAGCAATAAATTAAATCCCATCCTGCCATTCTAAACCTGCTTTTGAACTGAGCAGCTAAAGATTTGATTCCCCTTGGTGACTTTGCGCAGGCGAGCTATAATCTACACCAATTGCATAGAATACAGACTGTCAGAAAAAGAACACCTCATGCCTTCCACATAGTACTGAAGAAGGACTTTCTGTAGGATGGAAAATACATAGTTTTCATTGTTCTCCTCTTTCATTGATCAGAAAATTCTTCTTACAATTTCCAGTGCAATCCTTTGCTGAGCACTATCAATCTCAGCATATTGTTTACATCATTGTCAAGATCACAGATTTTGTAGAAAAGTTGGCATCTTTCATGAAGTCTCATACTATCCTTTTCATTTTAAAGCATATTTCCCTCCCCATTAACATTCATTGATGACTTTGTCTTCCTACAAAGATGTTGTGAAAGTTGTTGCATGTCTCCAAGTATGAACAAGCATGTCTACAACTCTGAGTCAGTGACACACCACCCTTCTCCCCTTTCATTTTGCTGTCTAATTCTCAATATCTCCAACTCTTTTTAAATCGTAGCTAGTTACAGGATTTAACATTCCCTTCTGATAGAAAGAAATTCTCGTGCAGAGATTGTAATTAGAAAGGCTGTGCTGTGTTCTGTTATTAGCAGGAATTGTGATTTTTGGAGTGGTGGGTTAATTGCTAATAACCATATGCAATGCTTCCCTCAAGATGTTTCCCATTACAGTAATTAACTTAGCAGCTGGGGTAACAGACATTTACCATTTGTCTTCACAGTATCCCTGATTTAGGATTGTTCCAAAAACCTCTTTAGACTTTGTTCAATTCCCAGGCACAAGATGAAAAAGAAGAATGCTGAGAAAGGGAGATTTGGGAAAGAACAAGTTGCAGGGATTGTACCTGATTTCAGATGCAAACCCTCAATCACTGTATCCTCACAATAGTCTTAGCCAGGGACTGTCATCTTCATCGTGCCAACTGGATAGAGAGCATGGCAGACCAGCACAAAAAAGAACATTCAAGAAAAATATTGATCACTGTGTTGCTCAAAATAATCTGGTTAATCTTTAGCCTTCTTGAGGATTTATTAATTGAAAAGTGCCAAATTTATTATTGCCTACTCACATCCTTAGCCTCAAAATCCCCATGATTTGTGATTTTTTTTCTTCACGTTTCATAGTCAACTATACACATATAAGCATTTTTAGGTAATTACTTCCTTTCTATGTTGTCTCATTGGAGTTCCTTCCTCCACAATAAACAGTAAGAGCCAGGCTAGAATTACAGTAATATTTTTAAGTATATGGCTAACCTGAAATTTAAGAAAAAAATAAAGGTGGTCTACAAAGCCAGACCACATGACAGAGCAAAAGCAGTTTTGTTGATTTAATTCATCAACAGAATACATCAAAAGGATTAATTTTGCGTACAAGATAATTTTAAAGACTTTTAGGAACACAGTGCTAGATTTAGTCCTTTTTTAAGTTTGTTCTGGCGAAACAGAGTAAGTTCTGCACAATACTGTGTTAAAGAAGATTTGTTAATACCCTTAAAGATGTAAAGCAGTGTACCAAGGTGACTGGAAGCTTTCTCTCTTGCAATGAGTTGGCATTGCTCCATTGCAATGAATGGGGGAACGCTAATTTACAGTAACTGAGGATCTAGCCCGCATTGTTAATCATAATTATGGACTTACTTCAGGAGGTACATTTTCTAAAGCAGTTGGGTAAGACAAGAAAATTAAGTTCAAATTATTTTCTTCCACAGGAAGTAAAAGTAGTACATAAATAAATACTTGGTGTTGTACTAGGTCTTAAAAACATATAATAGCTTTCTGGCACTGCATCATTCCCTGATATTTTTCCCTACAGCACATAATAGTAAGTTTCTGATAATAGTGCTCACAGACAGTTTTGATTATAACCACTTGTCAGGGAATGGATAACTCAGAAAATAACACCATATTCAACTGTAAAAAATGCTGCCTGAAATACATTAATACAGTGATAATTTCTGCTAATAGAAGCCTCCGAAGCCCATCCATTAGCTCTGAATCAAAATTCCTGCTTCATTTCTATCTTTCTGAGCATTTCTGCCCTCTGCCCCCTCTTCCATTACTTGGTAGCAACACAGCCACTCACAGCCATTAGCTGTGACAAAGGGCCAACCCGGAAAGAAGCGTGATGGCAAACTCGCTGCGTGCTTGAGCAAACCTGGCCAGGACTGGGGACTGGGACCCTGGCAGTGGCTCTGCTTGTGGTGGGCATCGTTTTTGCAAGTGCTGGGACAGGGGATGATGAGAAGCCGGGCCTCCGAGGGTCACTAGGTTTGCCTTGGGTGTGAATTTACTGTCGCCATCCTACCTGTTCCCCGTCTCCTCTACTCCATCCATCCGACAGCCAGCAACTCCGCTCTGCTTGCCCTGTACAACAGAACTGTATTCTCTCACTGATGTTTGGATCCACGCAGAGGAGAGGGCAAGACGGGCTGGAAGGGAGGAAAAAGAAAAAGGGCCTGAACAATTTGACCCCAATGCAGTCTCTCTAAAAGAGAAAAAAAAAGTTCTTTTTGACAGAACAAATAGAAATCTATTGATATTCAAGTCAGGAGTATATTTCTGTAGGGAGCTATTACATCTGATCGAGAAAATAAAATGTTACCCACATTCACAATTACTTATATAAAGGCCGCTGATCTCATTTCTTAGCTTTTCACTTTAGCATTAGTTAACCAAAACCCTAGCAAGAACACACTATTGACAATATAATCCTAAAGTATGTTTTATGTTGGTAGGCAGTAACAACTGGGAGTGCTTTCATCTATTTCTGGATTTGGGATAATGACTCTCCAATGAGTGGCTAATCCAGTGTACTTATGCACATTCAAATTAAAATCACACATCTGGGGGACTTGCATCTTCTCCAACCTACACAGGTGAGAGCCAGATGTAACTGAAACTCAGTAGAGCTATTCCAGCCTCATCTCAATACAAAGAAAAGAATTAGGGTTTAGAAGAGCAATGCACTATTTCACAGAGCAGTGCAAATACTACACAATATTTTCCAGGAGGAAATATTTTTTAATTTTTAAACAAATCTTTTCTGAATGAATTCCTTTTGGCCACCCTATTACCCACCTGAAAATCTGCAAACAGCTGAGCAAGCAACTCATTCAAATATTCAGCAGAGTACCTGCATGCTTACATGTTCACAGAAATCAAATTTGGGGTATTCGTGCTAGGAGTGTTTAAAAGCTTCTCAAGTCAGGAAATACAGAGAGTGCTTTGAGACTTATCTAACCAATCATAGGTAGACAACACAATCTGATTTTCAAATATTCTTGATCTATCCAGAGGGTAGGAGATTTCAAAGAGTTATTCTCTAAGAAAATTGAAACAAAAAAAAAAAATGCAAAAATATTAAAATGTGTGATAAAACAGGTCGATTTGACCTAATGAATTATTCAGTTAGTTCATAGCATAGTTCAGTGAGTGACAAGACTGTACTGGGACTGTAAGGGATGAACTCAACCGCACAAAACAGGCAATAATAATATTCCAGCAACTGCTGTATGTAAAACTACAGTCTTAACTAGCACTAATACTTTAAGCACTCTAATTTATCCTCTGGGGTAGGCAGCCCCCTCAAAATTTGGTTTTTAGATGTTGAAACTAGTGACTTTAATCTACATCACCAAAAATGCAGTTGCAAAATATATCAAAGAAAAAAGTGCTCAGAAGTAGAAGTCTCCTCAGGGCTTCCCCTTCCCTTCGGAATTGCTTATACATTTCAGATGTGAGCTCCTTGGAAAGTTTGTATTTTCTTCTTTGTCTAATACACTGCTAAGCATTTCACTGGTACTTGAAATACTAAAAATTCAAAGGAATAAATGTTTTGTTTGTTTGCTTCCAATTAGGAGCTAATGAAATCCCAGGAATACACTTTCACGTAATTTGTCACAGAAGAACCGAAACTCAATAGTGTGTTTCTGTGTATAACTTTCCTCTCTGTCTGTTCTGCTGACACCACCAGATCACACTTCATTCTCAGAAAGACATTAGAGCATTACTTTACTGTTTTTCCCTCTAAATTACCTGCCTGGCTACTGCCACCGTTGATCTCTTAAGTCCTTGACTACGTAATCAGTCACACAGCTAATTAATGTAGTGGCTTGGAGGGAAGGAAGGAGGGAAGGATGAAATGAAAAGAGCAGAGCTTTTTCCTTATTCTTCATGTTTTTATTACCTCTGAAAGGTGCTTTATCCATAGCATAAAGGAGATTTATCTGTGCCTTTTTCTTCTGAGGGATGGTTCACCAATTACAAATGTATTTACCAACATTTCCATTACCAGTAATGGAAATCAGGAGAATTTCATGGGAATGATGAAACCTGAATCCAAAATCGAAGCAAAAAATTGAATATCCCATTATTATTTTTCCCTCTTAACACGTACGAATTGCAGTATGTGTTTTGAATGAGTACCAACTGCAGGAGCTGACCCATATTTACAGATGTATTTAGAACTGTGTTTTAAAATTCAGGTAACTTCTTCATATTTTGATAGAAATGGAAGTTTTTTGCTCTCCTTCCCTCAACCTGGTCCCCCTTTGCCTTCTCAGACAAGAATGACCCACGTGATCTACAAAACCAAAAATGTATCTGGATTTGTTTTTAATCAAAATGGGTCACACTCAGATGCCTGAACATATCCTTTAAACAGCACTACTCAGTTGACTTTAGTCTGAGACTAAAGACACGAGGAAAAGGAATCCCTCACAGTAAAATGCACACTCCAAAACTACNAAAAAAAAAAAAAAAGCACATATTTTTTCCCTAATGGTGCTACAGTACTTTGCTCCAGATCCTTCCCTCCCTGACTCCTAAATCCTAGAAGGTGATGCCTGCACACTGCAGTTAGTATTGGGATAGTTGCAGGCATTCCTCCATACTTCCCTGTCAAATGTTAGTAACCAATTTCTCTTAAAATGATAAATGAGCTACTAAGAAAGTTAGCAATAGATTGATTCTGTTTTCCTAATCATGGCTACGTGAAAAGCATAGAGGATTCTCTTCTTTGTAATAACTATGATACATAAAAAGGTTTTCATTTCCTTTATTCTCAAGGAAGCATAAGTATCCTTGAACAGCTCTTTTAATATGCTGAGTTAACCTGATATTGCCGTGCACATATAGATAGGTATTTACATATTACAAGGCAGGATTTTAACATTCTTGTCTACAGGGAGTTGATGAACTGAAAATGTTTAATAAGTTTTCTTTTTAAAATCTTATGGGAGACAGATATTAGCATCAGCACTATTTGTTGCTAAATGCAAATAAAATCATTCTGAGTACGGGAATTGCGCTGACCATGCTTCATGAAACAGCAAGCACAGGACTGCAGCAAGAAAGTGGCAATTAAATATTTCACACATGCCTGCGTGTCTGTTTATCTACAGCTTAACGGGTTGTACCGTGATCACATCCAACAACAACAAAATGGTGTTGGAATGGAATTCCCAGCTAATAATTCTGTGCCTATTATTAACTTGTGGAGAAATCCGCATTGCTACAAAGACTTACAGAAGAAGTGTTCGAGAAGAGTATATAAGGGTCAAAAACACAGTCTTCACTCCAACAAAATCAGCATTGAGTGGACTAAGTACTGCAAATCAAGCGTGTTTTATTAATTCAAGTATCAAGAAAATAATAAATCAAGCATCTAGACATACACAGGAGGAAGGCAATGTCATCAATTACAGGCTTTTTAGACTGACCTCACAAATTGTCTAAAAATAAAAAATTTCTGAAGGCTATTTCTGAAGGAATCTTATAATTAAAGATTAATGGAAATGGTATAAAATTCCAAAAAGCTTATGAAAGAAAATCATGCCAAACTAACTCAACGTTCTTTCTTTATAATTAGTTTTTAGATGCAAACTCTAATCTATACAGGCTTCAGTGAAGCATTTATTGCATGTGGAAAATTATTAGTTTAACCTCAAGCAGCTTACTGCACAAGAAAAAAAGGCTAAGAAGGATATAATGGTGAGCTGTGTTCAAAAAGGAACTGTTTGGTTACGGAAGTTCAATAAGGAATCTCTCAGGGAAAACAAGTAGTAGCATCTCTGCACATGGCACAGATGGGCTTGACCTCATGAGGTTTGCTGGTGACAAAGCTGAGGGGTGTTGTTGAAGAGAGTAAGAACATCACGCTGGAAAAGCAAGAAGACTTTGAGGCTGGTTGGATGAAATCTAAAAATACAAGACACTAGATGATGCACTTGGGGACTAATATGTTTAAAAAGTTTAGCATGCTCCTGGAATACAGTGCCACATTAGAGATGAACGTATACCAATCCCAGTAGGAAACCTTCTGAGATGCCACATACAATTTTGATTATTCAGGAGTATGAAGAGAAGAATTCAGCACGATACAGGTATGGAGGGGGGTCATTAGGATGAACAGCAGGAAAGGCACTCAGGAAGCTGGAAAGAATTTGATCTGTTTAGACGAGCAAAAATAAGGCTTGTTTAAACTAGCAGAATGAAGGTTGGGGCAGAAAGATGGATTGTTTTGTGACTGCTGTCTTAAAGCACACTATGGAAAGGGGGGTGGGACAGGATAAATATCAGGGACACGCAAGAATGTTGGCAACGCTAAATGACAATGCTGGCATAAGCACAAGCCAGTCTAAACTAGCCATACACATATGTTCAAGCAGGAAATTATGCAGGAGTGTTTAAGCGTTTAACAAGTGAGCGTCTGGAATAGGTTCTTAACATAAGCACTATGAACAACAACAACAAAAAGCTAACTACATGGTGGAACTTTGTAAGTTCATTAAACAAATTCTAAAATATGTTTCTATGTGATAACGGAACTGGATTTGGTGACCAGGCGATGCCTTTCAATCCTATGTTCCTAGCTGGTTTTCAGTCTTTTAATTCTGAATCCTATCACTATAACCATAGTGTCTTGCAGCCTCAGGTACAAGAATAACACATTGATCTTTCTTCTAGTAATTCGTGTACTAAAAATGGGGTTCTACTGTAAGCAACTATATGAAATAGCTTTGGAGGTTGCCAATTTAATTTTTACTGATTTCCAACAACTGAACCTTTTGCTTCTTCAAGTGGGAATATTCTTTTTGTTTTATGTTTGGGTACAACAGAATCCTGAACCTCACTTGGGGATTCTTAGCATTATGCTAATATAAGTAATAACAAAAAAATGGCAAACAGACCCTGAAAACACAGCGTGCTATAATGTTTCCTCTTAAGAGGATAGAAATATATTTGTCTTTTAGATCACACACAAACATCTAGAGGCTGAATAACAGCAAAGGCCAGCTACATTTCAAAATGCAAATTTGTATGTACCCTTCTACTTGTGTTAGTCACGGGTAAGTATGGCAATGGTGTCAGAGTAGTCCACTCCTGCTAGCTGAGTATATTTGCAATGTAATTGGCAATGGGAAATGATCAGTTTTTACAGTTTAGCTAGAATTAGAGAAATAGTATGAGTCAATTTTCTCCTCGGTATAGCAGCACCTTCTCTTGAAACCATATATTTACCGATGAGCCAGATCCACCAAGGTTAGCACTGCAGGGCTAACAGAGAACACGACAGTTCTGTTATATCTTTGTACACCATCAGCTAAGGTGCCTCCTAAATTTTCTTTACAAGACCTTTATCTCCAGCAATGAGGCATGCAGGAAAAAGACTGGTTGATCAGCAATTGCAAAGTTGATTTTGCGGATCTAAATGATTGCAGAATGTACTTTTGACCTGGATACCATTTCCTGCAAAGGAAACTCCTGTAAGCCCACTCCTGCTGTGTCATTCCTTGCAGCAGCATTTTTTCCACTTTGGTACTGAACTCACGGTAGGAAAATATGACAGAAACATTTAATTTCATAAAGCTGATATGGTAGACAACGTTTACTTAACATCAATTAGCTTTTATTAGAGCTGATAATTTGGACCAAGGCAATATGCAATTGACATTCAGAGCCTGGTCCAGACATGACATGGACAAAGGGGGATGCCTCTACAGCGGCGCTGCTCCTCCTCAGTCACTTAACGACGTGTGTGTTGAACTAGGTTGCAGGCCCTCAGGACATCTGCTTCTGATACCAGGAATTACAGCAATGTGCTGAAACCTAGTTTGAAAAGCAGTTTCTCTTTGTATAAATTTTCTTGTAATTCTCAGTGAAAATAGAGTTTGCTTCCTCAGCTGCTACAATGTATCCTGGCTGTTACAGCACTACTGAACTGGAATCCTCAAATTTAAAGAGTATTTTTTATTTGCTCTCTTGTGTTGAGCACAACAGTGATATTATTCAGACATATATTATTAACTGATAAAATATTCTGTCTATTTTAAGGCTTGTTTTCACTTAGTTGGAAGTCAGTCAATGCAGCACAGGAACCAGAACTTGAAGGTTTAGGCATTAAAATGATATGGGACATTGGGTTTATTTTCTTGCTCTCAAAGCTCATAGGTGACCTGAAAGAAGTAATGAAAAGAGTTGTAAAGGCAGTCAATTAACTTTAGGCTGTTTAGCTCTTAGAAAAGAGTTGCAGCACCTAATCTTGCCGCACTGAAAAGAAATGGATACTCGGCATATGTCAGCCATTATCTAGAAGGAAGCTATTTAAATTAGCCAATAGAAAAATACAAAAGACAAGAATGCATCCTAAATCTCACCTTCCCCTGGGTTATTTAAACTGGCCTCTGACAAAGTATCTATGTCCATTTAGAATTTGCAGTCTGGAACTATCCTGGTGACATCAAACAATCTCTTGATAAATCAGCAATCTTTAGAAGAGGGGTCAAGAGCAAGTCATCTCTTTTCCAGCTCAGTACCTTAACCACCAGGTTAGGACACCACTCTCTGGTTTGTACACGGACAAAGAATCCAGAGAGGTATACTAGCATGTCATCCAGTATTTAAGTGATCGGGGTACTAACCCGAAAATGCAGGAAGTGTGTTTTTTGAATTCCCTCCTGCAGAAGAGTGCAGAGAAATCGGGTCTCCCACACTGTTAGCCCGTGCTCAAAAGCAGTGGCTGGTGGGGTGGGAGACATGAAAGCTATCAGAAGCACATTGCCAAAGAGCTTGTGAGCTCAAGACAGAGGTCTCCACTGAGAGGCAGAGAAAAGGGGTCAGCAGCTTCCATCAAAGTCTCCTTCTGCTCCGGCTGTAGAGCAGCAAGATCAGGTGCAATGCACGGAGCAGGAGCTCAAAGCAGCTCCATCATTCACCTACGTTCCTGCCTGTCTTGACTTCCTCTTTCTCCCAGCATTTCTCCAGAAATCCCCAATTTCTTATCCCTCTTTCTCCTTTGTCAGGTACTTCCATAGTGGAAGACTGGCAGATGGACGTGAAACATTGAGGAAAAATCTCTTCTTTTGAACTACTGGGCAAGAATAGAGACCTGTACCCTCTAGCATCATGTCTAATGAAAATAGATACTGGCTCCATGTCTTCTGGAGAGGTTATCCCAGGTAGCAATCTGCTCAGAGGGATGTCAGCATAGGAGAAGCAAAGCTGCTGAGCCCTGCTAAGACAGAGACAGTTCTGGACACAGGCAGAAACAGAATGGGAAACATCACTATCAAAAACCTGGCAATTATGAGCTTTAGGCTTGCAGTTCCCACAGTGCTGCCAGGATCTACGTATTTGTATTTTACCTCAATGCCCTAAAGCGCTGGGGGGTTGTGTTTGAATTTCAAATTTCCCTTTACATTTTCCTTGCCTTGCCAAGGTGGCCTAAGGACGAATCCATTAATGCATGTGATACGCAGGTATACTTACATTACAGGAGTTATCATCAGGTAGATATCATCAATAATTAAAGACTTTGTGGGTAAACAAGATCTGACCATTTCCTTATTCTAGCTTCCCAGGGTTTCAGTGCAAGTCACACACCTTATGTGCTTTTCTTGGGAATAATTTAAAGGGATGATGTTTTAAGAGATGGTGCTTCCAATCTTTTCTTCTGTCTGCAGAAGGTTGTGTGAGCCTCTCTTGCTTACTTCCAGTAAAACAAGCTAGAGAAATTATGGAAGTAAAACAGGAATTAGTGAGAGGTGGATCAATCTCTCTGTCATATTGATGACAGTCTGGAAAAGATGGAATAAAACTGTTTGTCTTGTTCAAAGGTTTTTTTCTATCTACAGCAACGACAAGAGGACAGTGGGCAAAGAGCTCTATTAGCTGTTCTTTGGGAATCAAATCATCACACTTAAAAGCAATAATCAGTATGACAAAAACTCCACATTGGACTATTAATTTTTTCACACAGATACCCTGAATTTCAGAGAAGAAGGAAACTTTTAAAGAGACAGGAAATAAAATGCCTACTGCTCAAAAAAAAAAAAAAAAAAGTCAAGAAAATGATAAGCATTTATAACTAAAGACACTTTAACAAAAATTCTCAGAAAGATCCTCAAGGGGTAAATACTAACACACAAGTTTCGTTCACCTGAACATGAACAGTACATAATGATCAAGATTTGCTTGAAGTGAAATTTAAAAAGTCACCTTAGGAAGTCCAAAATTCATGTCGCTGTACTCCCAGAAGGAAGCCACCACGGTTTTCTGTGTTACTTCTACGGTCGAAGAGGGGCTTTCCCTCTTCCCCCATTCAGCAAGCCACTGCTCCTCAGTGTCTGGTGAAAGACACGATGTGATCCAGCACAGAGCCATTGCCTTACACCACCTGAGAACCAGCTGCTTTTTGCCTCCGTATTATACCCAGAAACAAGAAGCATCATAAAGATGTAATTGGTAATTACAAGGTCACATTAAATGGTATGTAGTGAGCCATTTAAATACACCGGGAGTAGGTAAACCAGATGCAACAAATAAAACTATATCAGGTAAAAGGCCATATTCATGCATAAGTAATGAGGTAAAAATATCACAAATCAGCTTGTTCTACTGTATCGCACTGAAATTTCAGTAGAGTTTCAGTAATGCGGAAGAACAAATGAAAGGCAGAGCAAAGAAAGGAACCGTGCTTGGAGAATTATTCCTTGCTGACACTGGGTGAGCTTACTGTGGCTCAACGGCAAGCATAAAAGCATGATCAAGACCAAAAGAAACTGATTAACATGCTGCTACTTCTGTCTGAGATGCAGGTTTTTTGAGATGATATAGTCAAGGAACATTGTCACTTACTTCGAGAAAAAAATAGACAATAGATGTATGCTGGAGTTATAGACAGAATGACTTTGTAAATGTGGACAGCAGACTGTACTCTGTCTTTTCATGCTGTCATGTTTCTTTGTTGACGTCTCTGTTTTAAGATCAGCCTGCTCCATGCATCACCAATTGTCTTTTGTTTTCTCACAGCAGGGAAGGCTCAGTTAATCCATATGTCACCACAAAAAATTCAGGCTTCTCTTTGATAGGAACCAAGCATGACAGCAATCTATTGAAAAGGTGTTTTGGACTATCATTTCTTCCAGGCTAATTTATTGACTGGATGGCTTTCAAAAATAATAGGTCTGTTTCCCAAGATAATGAGCTGAGATGTGACTCGGGAAGGCCATGTGAGCACACAGATAGACTAATTATGAGAAATAAACTAATAATAAAATATCAGTCTCTAGAAAACAGTATCTGCTGTGATATATCAGTCCAAACTTCAGAGAACATGAATGTTTCCAATCATTCCCTAGTGGAAAGATTTTGTTTTATAAGCCTTAGACATGTAAAAGAAATTTCTAACTCTTAAGCCTTAGGATGCTGAGAAAGTATCTCATCTTTGGAGGTGACAGTTTTGCTGAGCAACTACAGTTATAGCACTGTGGTCCTATGGGGCAGATGCTATCCCATTAATATTTAGTTAGGGTTCCAGAATCCACAGATTTATAAATCAGAGCTGACAAAGTTAAGCATCCATGCAAATAAAAGACCTTTAACACACCCCACTGACCAGCTCCTTCACCTAGTTTATTTCACTTGAAGTAATATACCACAGTGTGACTACATAAACAATGTATCTTTCCCGTAGTATTTGTGGAATAATTTTAACAAATCTTAAGAAATAGTTTCTGTCACTCCTGCTCCCATTTCTAGGACAGATGATGGACAAGACACGGCCACATTTCAACTGTAGAAAAAGCACCCTAAAGAAATGTGACATACTTAGGAAACGTGAATTACATGAACATATCTAAACTTCTTCTAACAAACTAAATGCCTATAATCTTATCTTCCAGAAAAGGTGACTTTGTCCAGCTTCTGCTGAAGCTGTAGAAAAGACTGTCTCTACCTACTCCAGCCCATTTTTAATGCCTGGACTATGGAACAAATTGTCATCATGCATAGAGCTTCGCTGGCATGTTTACAACACGAAAAAACCTTCATGATGTTTTCCTCCCATTAGGTGTAAACCCAGCAGGACTTTTTATGCTTACTGACTACACATGCTCTCTCGGGAGTAATCAGCTATAAAACCAGTTGAACACTAGAAAACTCTGGGCCATTGTGTGTTTACGATTCTTTTAAGGCTAGCACTTTAAAAAGGCTGACCCTGAATCATCCTGACCTTTACTTCGGTGTTGAAATGTCTATGCTTTGCATTATCAAGGAAAGAAATTGCTGCCTTCAAATGTTCTTGACCTTGTTCAGCACATTCCTCATGCCTTAACTGATTTGCTTTTAGTTGCTAATAAAGCACAGTCAATGAGTTTAGAGATGACAAATGAAAGTTGCAGAAGTTGCATTCCAGGAGCATTCGTAATTTCTTCTAACAATTAAGAGGTCCCTTCTAGCACCGTGAACTCCAGATTGCTGTGGATGCTCAGTCTTTTGCTTACATTTCTATGAATTATTATGTGATTTCTACAAACACACTTCAGCATATTGTACTTACATCAACACTTACTAATGCTTAGCAAAACTTCTGACAAATACGGTCTGTTCTGGGTATGTACAGACACTGAAAATAATATTGAGCTACAGAGTCATCATTATTTTCTAAGCCCTATTTTCTCTTTAGCACAACAGATGTCCATTGAAAATAAAAATATGTTTCCAATGGTTTTAAAATTACTAGGATTTTTTTTTCCACAAATATTTCCCTTAAAAGCTGTTCCTGAGAAAAGTGAGTGCCCCAAAACCCTGTTTGGAGCTGCCCTGGTGGGTCCCTATGTACACTGACTTCCATTTTCCTCTCCAGTTTGCGCAGTTGTAGTAAATGTGGGACTGTATAGTAGTGAAATGTCTGTTCAGCAGAAATGAACAGATGCATTTTTATTTGTAAAATAAAACCTGTATTTTAAGGGGTGAAATTCTGAGACATAAATAATCCCGTTGTGCCACAGCGACCCTCTTACAATAGGTTTAAAACCAATTTGCCATAAATATTTGTGTGCAAGCCAAAAAAAGCAGTCCAAGCATACTAAATTGATACCTAGTAGGTCAGTTCTAACTAGTGCAGGTCAGACAATTACCTGTTGGTTTCAATTAAGCTTTGCAAAACACCCCTGTGTCATGGTATGCCATGAAGAAAAATAATGAGGCAACATAAACCACGGTGCTTGGCTTACAATGCAGACTTTGGGCTGTGTGAATCAAGTGTGCACTGAAAACAAGCAACTCACCAGCCCACTAAGAACAGTAAGTCAATGAAAGGCAGGAAGAAGACCTGAGGTGGGCGAAAGTAGGGAATTAGAAAGTCTTATAAGACTTGCCAGAGACAGCCCAGTTTCCATCAGCTGGGCACAAGCACTTCACGAGTTGCTTTCACTGAAACTCCAAGGTAATAAATATAGGCTGTTATCATCCCACTTGGCACTTCTTTAGCATGTTCATCCTGGCAGTCTCAAAACTCTTCACAACCCTCTGGCAAAGGCTGCCTTAAAGTTCTGGAAAAGTTTCCTGAATCTTATCAGCAAATTATCACAGGAAAAAAAAAATCAATAAAAAATCATAGCAGTCAAGTGCTGTTTCCAATGTATTTACATCTAGGAATACCCACAGAGATGAGCTCAATTGTGAAAAAACACATTGTGAGAGATGAAATTTTTACAGTATAAATAAATGGCACATGGGAAGATGTCCCTAATTTACAGAGAAGAAAAAGGCATTTATGTAACATGTCCAAAGTAAAGCAGAAGCACAGACAAGATGCTCGGAGCAGAGACAGGATGCTCGGAGCAGGTATCTTGAGGCTTGTGCCAGTGTGCTAGCCACAGGTATAGTACAATATAATGCCCTTTTGTTTTTTTTTTTAAAGGTAGTGAAGGGTATGTAAGTAATACATGAAAGTGTATCAGCTGATGGGAAGTTTAGATGAACATTAACATACTGTTATAATTTCTTATTTAGTGACATAGTGAACGTCTTTGAACTCTGATGGAATCTCCACCAACTGGGGAAGTTTTTTTTGTTTTTGTTTTTTCTACTATTCATCATCTCTTTATTAGCTCTGAAATAATACATGAGGACAGGTGGCCTCAGCTAACTTTTATTTCTCTTGGACAGAAACCACTCTCAAGCCAAGTACAAGAAGAGTGTCAATACAGTATTTACCACCTTGTAGAGGATGAAATGCTGTTGCCTCAGGTAGCTAACCTCTTCAGTCACACTGCCGTGCAAAATTCCAGAATCTGCCCAATGCAGATAATAAGATCATAATAAACAAAAATCCTGTTTTACTTACGTTTGTACCAAATTGTCACACTCTGAAGACAGTACGCCTTGGCGACAGTACACCTATTAATCCATCTCCAAACACACAAGCCAGTTCAAGCCAATAGAAACCAGCTGTACTTTTTAAACTGGAAGTTTAATGAAGCTGTTAGAAACGGATCAGGGCAGCGCAGAATAAAAGCACCAACATATTACAGGATCTTGCAGCTCCTTTCCCGAGAGCTGGCAAATGTTCCTCGTACACCTGGAACTGCACAGTGCAGTGGGTGTGCAGAGAGAGAGGAACAGCAACCCAACAACAGCCAGCAGCGTCCCACAGGGCAGATGCAACCCACCCAGCCAGCAGAGTCCATCCAGCTGTCACTCTGTAGGAAACCTGTGACACGCAAGAGAACAAGGGAGCCAGGGATGGGTTGATGAGAGCGCTGGCTTTCCACAAAGGTGTCCTGGAATAACGGAAGGGTGGATAGGCAGAAAGATCCTCTCACAAAGATCCATCAGAGCAGGAGATTTTTCAGGACCCAGCACCTCCACGTACCCCATGGAAGAAATATGCTGCCTTAGGGAACTCTGCCATCAGTTTTGTTTTCAGGAACTTTGACTCTTTGGGGTTTATTTCAATCTCTGTAGTCACCTTGTGGAGGGGCAATGGAAATTAAGTCTGAAAGCTAAACCAGAGTGCTTTAGCTCTCAAAGGACTCGGTATTGTCAGAGAAAAGGGAGACAAAGATAAAGCCAAGGCTCACCTTGTTCAGTTCAACCACTCCCCGAGCCGCACACAACCATCGCCAGCGCCTATCGCAATCAAGATACAGGGAAGGCAGAGGATTTTTATAAGCATCAGTAACTTGGTGCCATCTGGTGGACAGACACTGGAAGCCTATAGCATCATCTGCAACAAATTTACTGAACATTTTCTCTCTGAACTAGATTTTGTGACAGAAGGCCACCTGTGTTGCCCCTGCTTCTTCTGTAGCCCACAGGAACAACACACAAGGCCCCCGGGCTTGCGTGAAGGTCTGAAACACCACTGAGTGAACAGTCACATGAAACTGTGTTTTCAGAATTACGCCTGCTTGACCCTTAGGATAATATCCCTCACAGCAGCAAATTAAAGCAGAGCACACGCTGTTGCTGTTGAGGAATCACAGAGAGTAAATAGGACAGAAATTTTAAAAAGTCAGAGTTGAAGATCTAAGTACATTGAACAAGAAGAAAGGAGGGGAAGGAGAAATCTCCTACTGGTTCCAGCTCAGAGGCCGGATTGGCAGCAAGCAGAACTACTGGCTAAAAGCTCACGTCAGTGAGAAGCACCAGATGGGTCAGAGTTGTTTTTTCTGTATGTAGTGACCAGGGATGCTCTGCTTTTGCTGAGAAATTCATGTCAGTGCCATCCATACACTGTACTGAATAAATACGATGTGAAAATTAATATTTGAAACACACCTGAGTAGTCTTAAGAGCAACCAACCCACCATGACAGCATACATACTTAACAGAAAGTAGAACCGTGCTGTGCTAATTGGGAGCCAGAACATTTCAGCACTTTACCACCAGGCTATACTTGCAAGAAATATTTCTGTCACTATATATTCTCATTACAAGGTGTTAAAATTGGCTAACAAATATACTGCCCCTTTTTAATGTATTACATGGCTGTACTTTAGTGAGTGTTTCTTGTCTCATTAAGAAGTAAAACAATTTCTCACAGGCACAAAATAGTTGGGGCAGTGGATTTGCATACAGAGGCTTCCATTCACTGCCACAGCTTGAAACATGAGGTCGCATTTTATTGAAAACCCCCGAAAAGGATTACTTACTCACCTCAAAGCAGTTACTATTCAGCATCTGAGAGGTTACTAAGGACCCAACAAGGATTTGTTTGATTTGCTTGTGCAAACACTGCCACAAATATATTTATACAAGTCATTTACTTTTGTGGTGCTTATTGTCACAAAGAGATGAAGTTACAGGTCACGCACCTCTCAGTCCAAATGGAGATTCCCAAAAAGGCATGGATAAGCTTCTTGTGATGAATATGCATCTGAAATATATAATATGGCACAACATAGGTGGTCCTTATTCAGAAGGCAGCTGTGTTCTAGAAGGAACATAGAAAATAAGACACACCAGGGAAGTTGGAGTAAGGATTCTTTTGGGGTGTTTTCCCCCATTTAAAAAGCTTACTAATAAACCTGGTATCATCAGTTAGCCTGTTTGCCTCTGCTTTTGTCTCTCCCATCATCCTTGTCTTTTCAGTGGTATCAACATTATAGGCCTTTGCTAGATGGACTCCAGTGATGGAGACGTACAAGTTAAAAGCTCTTTCCTGCACATTTATGATGACCCGAATGAAGTGGTGGTACCCTGTATTTTGTAGTCCCTTCTCCAAGTTTGGTCCAACAACAGGATCTTGATCTCAGGGGTCAATACAGCCTCTAAGTCAGCTTAAACTTCAAGAAAGAAGGTATTTATAAGATACTGTGTGGAGAAGCAGTATAACCAAAGTACAAGAAAACATTTTTTTCCAGACTCATATCGTCAGGTACAACGGAAAAGAACTTAAATTGGCAGGAGTACATTCCTACTGGGTTGTTTCTGTGAAAACAGCTTATTACTAGAAGTGAGAAACTCTCCCCCCGCCTGCAAAACTGGAGATTTACAGTATGATTCCCATCTGGCTTGGGATGACATCAAGACTTTTCAAACTGGTATCCAAAACAGCCAGAAGCCCGGTGGTTAGGATACTAATGCAGTGTGCAGATGCCAGCATTGAATTCTCGCTTTCTCCGGTTCAAAGAGGGCTCTGTAACCTGCACCTCCCACCTCTCAGGTAAGTTTTATCTGCACGCTGTGCTGCTGACTGACAAGACTTATCCCTCCATCTGAGAAATGGAGCTTTGACAAATTGGGTGGGGTTTTTTTTTGTTTTTTTTTTTTTGTTGTTTTTTTTTTTTTGTTGTTTTTTTTTTTTTGTTGTTTTTTTTTTTTTGTTGTTTGTTTGTTTTTGTTTTGTGTATGAGATCTTTGTGTTAAAAGCAGCTCAGATAACAAAGCCCTAACAGTCTGTGATTGAGCACAGAGGCTAATCTACTCTTCTGTTTTTAAAGGCAGGATCCTAGTCAATGTTTCTTGTAGTCAAGGAGAATTTGAATTCCAAGGAATTTAAATTGTGTCCCAACAAAGCACTATGGTACAGACACGGGACAGAAAGCTTGGATGTGTGTTCTGGATCTCTTTTATAAACACAGGGGTTGGGGCCCTGGCAGTACTGAAAAGATTTCCAGTGATTTCAAGGCGTATGATCAGATCTCTTGGGTGAAGTTTCCTACTATACAGGACTGCTATACATATGTTTAATTGCACAATTTCCTTTGTAAGTAAAAAATAAAAACTATTGTCATCAGTCTGTGGCTTTGCAGTCCTGACATAATATCTGGGCAAGTACCAGCCAATTGGAATACACTCTGCAGTTTTTTAAATGTCTGCATGGAGAAGTTTTGATGAGTGGTAACAGCTTTGGCACCTCGAAGAGTGTTTATTAGCGCCAGAAGAAATTCTGCTTTGAATAAAATACGGGGCATATACCACTTACAGGTTTATCATCCGAAGGTGCTCTACACGTGCCTTTTAGAAGGCAAATGACATCTATGTGCTTGCTCCTTCACTGCTTCTCATTCAACTAAGTTCCGCTTCTTGCATCTCTTCCATTTTTTTACGCACTGAACTAGAAGCATCAAGCTTTGAGCTGCCTACACCAAGGAACGAGTTTATTTAACTGTGTTGATCAGTTACTGTGAGCAAGAAGGTGCCGGCACTTTGGGAAAAGAAGGGATGCCAGCAATGGAGGGGACAAGCTCCTATGAAACCATGGCAGCAGGAGAGAGAGAGGTACCTCAGGGGCAGTGACGACTTAACAGGCAGTGCAGAGAGAGAAAAACTGCAACAGCCATACAAGCAACTTGTCTATTAGAATCAGGGTCTGTTCCAGATCAGCTTTCGAAGAAACTTCTGGGTTTTCTCTGAGGATCTGAACTGCGAAGCCAGAGATGAAGGGCTGTTCAGGGCAGCCAACGTTCGCTCTGCAACGAGGTGTCTGTGTGTCCTGCTGTGCTAACAACCTGCGGATGCCGTGGCTTCCACAAGTGCACGTGCAGGTCACACAGAGCACCCCACTACCCTGTGAAGTTTACAGGTCAATATTCATAAAGCTGGATCTTTGTGGGAGTGCTAGCTTGCCTGTGAAGGTAGTTAATAACCCAAACATCAACTGTAAACAAATCCTGCTCTTCTGGGATAACTGTTTTCCCCAGAAGTGACATTATGGAGTGTCATCCAGCTTCTGTGAACCCTGGAGTTACCAGTTGAGTGTTGCATCACACACTAATGAGGTAACGTGGTATATTTGCATGGGTTTTGATGTGAGTTGTAAAAAGTACATCGCTAGCAATGGAGCTAGTTAAAATTAGGCTTTTAGCCATTCCCTTCAAATAAGGAAAGGAACAGGAATAGGATAAGGAAAGGAAATAGGATAGGAAAGGAAAGGAATAGGATAGATACTGTAATTCCCACTCAAAAAGTGGAAATTAAGTTTCCATGAAAAGAAAATTCTACTTTGTTTCAGACCAGTCAATGTGCATTTGATATTTATAGACAAATGTTTGCATATTTGGATAGAAGTGATGGATAAAGAGGACGGGCAATCCTGACTAATCCTGAGACTTCATGCCTTCAGAAAATCATAAAACCTACTTCTTGAACTAGTTTCGGTATTTGTGCTGAAACACATGAACAGAGCCCTAAAAGGCAGAGTACACTGACCTGAGGAAAAAAAGACAGACTCAGAAAGCTCAGTAAGCCCACTTTGAAACAAGTCTCCAAATATCATTGTGATAAATGCAGTAAAAATTCCATGTTTTCAGGATGAACAAATTAAGGAGGTGTAAGAAACTTACAATGTGATCCAGTCTGTGGTTACCATAATCTAGTAACCAAGCTTCATTCATATGTCCCAAAACAGAGACAACCCTCTTCCCTCAAAATACCCTGCAAAAGTGAAAAAGTTGAGTCTGACTTCAAAAGCTCTTCAACTCTGTAACAGTAGATCAAGTGTATTTTAATTAGAAAAAGATTCAGACTGCATAATGCAGGTCTAGCTCTGGACTTAAACTGTTCCAAAATGCAGTTTGGCTGTCGTATTTCAGCTGGGGCCTCTTACTTTTATGGTGGAAATAAAGATGAAAAAATTCTCCACTGTAACATTGGTGTGAGTCCAAATTGACAATAAAATTACTAGAGTTTCCTGGGATTTACTCTAACAGGAAGTTTTAGCACTGCATATCAGCATTAGTCATGCATTAGGTTATAAGTCAAGTCAAAACAAAGGAATCATATATTAAATTGTGAAGTCAAAAGAAAGTAAAAGTGAAATCTTAAGTATGCGATACTCAATAATCTGATGCTGAATTTAACAGAACCAGTATGTCACCCTAGAAAACTGTCTGAAGGAATTCAAGTCTTTGTTTTATATACATAATACTCATCACATAGTGAAGACCTTTGCTAGATATACATGCATATTTGATTTGATTAGGAATTGCACTTTAAATCAACCATTCTTAAGGGTAGGAGGTCAGGAATTATTTGCTATAATTGTAACTTTCAGATTTAGACATTTCTGCTGTCTGAAACTGGAGAAAAACATCAGCTTCCTAAGAGCACGTTCATTCTACTTGTACCGTATGAATGCAAAAGCCACGCCGCTTTGCTGCAACAGCCTTCTCCCTTCTTTGAAGCACTTTACAGATAAAGCAAGTTAATTCTAAGCAACCAGGAAGTTAACCTGAGTCACTGCAGAAAGCTAAACATAATAAAATATTATTTTACCAAAATTTGGCAATTCACTCTCCTCACTGCTGGTATTTGATTGCTAAAATATCCAATAACATATTTTGATTTTCAATTGTTTTGGTTATTTAACCCCTTGGAGCAAAACAGCTCTACTCCAGATGTACTTTAATCTTCCTCACTGTTTCTGCCAAATTTCTGATTTCTGTTTTCCATTTGCTTCGTGCTCTCATCACGAGCAACGTCTGTGTCACTTCCGCCCTATACGTTTAGGCTTTTTCTTCAATCATGCAATATGTAAGAAGAAAAGCCAAAACAAGAATCCAAGCTCTTTATGGTTGCTATTTTTAAATACAGGAACTTCTGTGGGGCTCGGTTTGAAAAGGAGATTCCTTTTGAAGAGTAGATAATAAACGACAGCATGCTAGAAATAACATGCATATACAACTAGTTTTATAAAATCTCATGTCCTAGCCCTCTAGCAGGTGAGCATAAGTGAGATTCCAAAGAGCACAAAATATTCAAAGAGAAACAACAGAGAATCAGGTTCCCAAGTGTGCAGATCTGGAATACGTGCTGAAATGAGTGGCACAATGACAGGCAAAGCAGTCCCTGGGGCAGCACAGAGTCAGGAAGCTCGTTCCATCCCACTTTGCTCTTCCTAGGAACTATGAGAATTGTCACCCCCCCCCTAATTTAGAGGGCTCTTTCTGGAGGGACCATTGGTTCCTCGCTCTGCTGGCAGTGACACGCTGTAGTTCTGAACCTCCACCTGGAGACAAGGTTAGGATCTTATGTTTAAAATAGGATGAGTAGAAAATAGGCAGAATATTTTCCCAGAATACCAGGACATTCTACTATGAAACAGCAAGAGAAATCTGGACAAGATGAGCACTGTCTTTGGGTTTCTGCCAGGATATAAACGTATTCCAGCTAAGAACTTCTGTAGCATTAAACAGTGCCATGGGACCAGGCAGCGTGCTGGGGTGTAATGACGGCTGTACTCTGGCAATGTGATTCCACTTCAGAGAGTGGACTCCAGGAGAGAAACCACTGCTGCTGCTTAATACCCTAACCCTGCTCACATTCCTGTGTTATTACCAGTTTGCTGTTACTTTTGCATAAACAAATAGTTCCAACAGAAGCCTATCTTTGAAAGTCTTGCGTTTTACAGTTGACTGTGAAGACTAATGGTAGCTCTTCCTGGTTTTCCAGTATTTACAAAGTATTTTTCCATGTTATTAGATGCTAGTTGATACCACATTCCAGCCTTTCCCTCACTACTCTCTCTCCCCTACCCAGTCACCTATTTGTGTGAAACTTTCAGGAATGCAATATCTGAGATTATTATCCTCTGATAAGCTTGCTTGAATCAGCCAGTGAATTGCAAGGCTTTAAAGAGAACAACACACAAACACAACAGCCCTGGCTGATTACAGCATCTTCATTTCCTGAGGAACCCAGATTAAAAAAAAAAGTCACACATTGAGCTGGACTTGATGCTTCTCAGAAGCTGTCCATCATCGTGGCCAGAACATAAGAAAGTCTGATAACATAAATGAGTAGATTTTACTCTAAAGGCTCGTTATTGATTATGCAGTAATTTCATACAATGATTCTTAATAGCAGCCCTAGCACTTCTTTATTCACAGTGTAAATGTGCTGTGTAAATGCTTGTAAAACTTTATGAGCTCCATTGCCTCAAAGCACTTACGTTCAGATTATGATGAATAACTCACGCGCACGCTGTCCCACGTCCCTTGCTAACCACTCAGAGCAGTACCTCCGTGAGACTGTGCCACACCACAAGCACAGAGCTCCTCTGCAGCGACTGAGCAGCGCTGCTGGGAGTTCTTCTGTTAGCTAACTTGACGAGTCCCCTTGTAACTGAGCTCTATCAGAGATTTAATTCACCTTACTTTTTTCACCCACACATGGTCCACCAGCTGTTGCCTTCATCTCATACACTCACACACTCCCTGCCTTGCTTATTGCTGCTGCTGAGCACCCACACCCTCATCAATGATTTCGTTATTTCGTGGCCTGACATCTATGTGGCTTCTTTCTTAGGGTGTAAAGCAGCAGCCTGGTTTTCTACTGAACCTCCTGAGAGCCCCCACTAGGTGGCACTGACTCTCTGAGATTCTGCTCTCCACCCTGCTATGCATTTCCCTTGCTTTGCTCCAGGTCTTCTCTCCCTTCTTGCAGCATTTCCAAACACTGAGCTCATCGGTTTTAATAACTGCAAAAACAAACAGCTCCTGGGATCTTTTTTCCTGAGCTTACAGTGCTGCACGGATCTAAGCCAAAAGACAAGCTATGCTTTTTCACAGACAAAAAGACCAATTTCCGATGTCATTTTTACACCAATTCAAGAACCTTGCTGGTACAACCATTAATTACTTCTGTTAGGACCATCTTTATACAAAAGGTTCTTGGAAGTTCCTTGCTTTGCAACCTCACTTTTATGTGCATGCACAATAGACCTGACCTCTGCAAGAATTCCCGTTATCTCAGACTGCCTGACTGCCTGGCAGACAGGGCACGGTGTAAGGAAAACTGATGTGGCAGTGACTGAGCGCCGCCAGCAGGTATTTATCTCCTGATAAATGTGAGGAGGGGGAGAGAATCCTACACACAGCCCTCTGAAGGGAGCTCCTCGAAGCTGGGCATAGAAAGCCCTTGAATGCAGCATGCCCACGAAAGGAAATACTCCTTTATTGACTGAAATAACTACTGCTAGTGCATCTTTTCAAAACTTGACCTCAGCTAACTTTCATATATGCAAACAAAATAAGCCCATGAAAAGCTAATACAGTGTATTTAGGGGGTGTTTGTTTTGTTTTGGGGTTAGGTTTTTTTTTGGTTGTTGTTGGGAACACATTTATAAACTGAAGGGCTGGATAAGGAATTTACTTGCAAACAGGAGCCAACCAAGGCCATTCGAGTTTAGGGCAGCTCTAAGTATCAGTCCTTGGTCCTGCAAAATGCACACAGCTTTCTTCTTTATTTTTGGGCCCAGAACCTGCACAACCTTAAACTCAAGAAAAGGGACTATGTGAGTGCTTGAGGAACATGGGACCACTTGGGGATCCGAAAGTGCAGCTTGTACGCAGAACTGTTCGTTTAATTAGTTGTATGTATGTATTAGTTGCATTAATTGTATGTTTGATTAGTTATGCTACATTGAAACTGCTCAGTGCACCTTTTGCTGAGTTTATATGGTATCTCACAGAAAGCCCTTCACAACACAGGTTATAAAACTGAATATAAATAGCCCCCAGCTACCTGAGGGGATACACATCAGACTGTTAAAATGACCATCATTAAAACAGATGGCTCCATTCTGTTGTCACTGAGCTCTACAGCAACACTGGAGCACTGGACCACTGCAGCCAGTGGACACAGGAACCTCCTGCCGGGCTGCACGTCTGCTGAGGGCTATGATGCCATACGGGTTTGACTGACTAACCATTTAATTAATTCCCTGCCCCAAAGAACTACAAAATAGAAACCGCATCAGGCAAAAGGCAGCTCAATGAGTTTTTTGTGGTAAACAACAAAAAAAATTCTCTCAACAGGAAGTAGTCAAGAATAATTCCTTACCAATAGGACTGAAGTCATTTGGGCTATCTCAGACATTAAATACTCACAGTGAGCTGAGACGAATGATTTAAAACACAGTGAAAAGCCGGACTTTTTACAAATTCAGGCCAAGACACTGCAAACAAATCTGTATTTGTTTAAGTGCAACCACTCCTACTACGTTCAACGGTGACACTTGAAATACAAAATGTTATAAATCGTTCAGGAGAAGAAATTAAGATTTTTTCTAGTGACAGGCCTTTCTCAAATTCAGCTGTTTTCTCCACTCCTCAACAATCGTATATGTTCCCAATGGAATCTGTAAAATTCCTTTGCACTAGAACTAATTTTATTTTATAACATAAGGGTAAAGCACTTACAAGACTAATAATTAGGACAGTCTTGGTTTGTGAGAAAAGACCACATGCATTTTTATGGTGAATTTGAGCAGCACAAAAGCTAGAAGCGAGCTAACTAAAACTAAAATAAAACTGCAATCCACGGATAACCCTGAAACTGGCTAGAAAAACAGTTTCTATTTCTGAGTCTGGAAGGCCAAGATAATAACGCTAATGGAAATGGCAGTCCTGTGAACATGAAAAGGAATGTGAACACGGCTGTTAAAGTTCTGACTGCATTTTAGTCTCATTTAAAGGTCTTTATCTACGTTTCTTCAGATTTTGTAAATAGATTCCTGAGTGCTTGTTTTCTCTCCCTGAACTAAATCTAGAAAGTAAACAGCTCTTTCCAAACTCTACTTGCAAGTCCCATTTCAGATCCTTAAAAACTCACAAAGATATCACAGATATAAACATCAATGAACCGCACATTAGTTCATCAGTCACTACCCTTATCTTGCAGTGTCTTGTTAATGGAAACAATTATGAAGGTGTGATTTCTTTTCCCTGGAAGGTCAGTTTTACAACTGTAGGATATTAGAAGCTGGCTTTTATTCAGGTGCTGAAAAAACAAAAGATTTTGAAAAAAAGACTCATCCGACAAGACTGGAAAAAACAGGGAATGAAATGATTCAAAATTCACTGAACTGAAGAATTCACTGAAGAATAATCACTGAATATTATTCCATCTGCCATGGCCTCAATCTGGATAGCCCAATGGGAAATGCACCAGGAAAATGTAATCACTGGGAATTATTCTGTGTATCAGAAAAAAACAGTGTCTGTGGTCAATGTTCCAAGTTCAACATTTTCCTCTGGCTCATACAATATAGAGTTCAGTTGCTATCTTTTGAAACAGTAAAATGTGGATGCCCACTTCCCTCTCAGAATTTTTCAGGTAGGAAACAGGATTCCCCAACCTACCAAACAATACCCTACCACACGGAAAACCCACCAGGCTCCCGTGTCCAAACTGTTCTCCTTATATTTGCATGGTGTTCCCCCAAGAGTTAGATTCTTCCTGGCTGTTCACACCTCACTGAAGGCACAGCCCTTCATCCTTTATGTGTAGTTGCTCTTACTGCAAAACGCATCCACCTGCATGAGTCAGACTGAAAATTATCATTGTTTGCATTTCACTTAGTGGTTCAGATTGATGCGTAGTATAAACAAAACACAGAACCAAAACACACACAGATCCCTGCCTCAGAGCACTTCTGTTACGTGCAAATAACACGCTGTCAGATAGGGGCCTGATAACTCAAATATCATCCCCTTAATCATTTGAACATTCATATTATCGGCAGCACTCAAATATTATTATTTTCTTTGTTTTGTAAAACGCCAGCTCTCAGGAATGCAGGGGTTTCTAACTGCAAGCTTCTCATATGGTAGATCATCAGACCATTGTTTAAAGTCAATTATTGATTTAACGTATGGTATCTAACTGACTTGGGATCCTCATATTTGTTTTAAGCTGTTACTATTGAATAGCTTTTATGCTGCCATCTTAAGAACAATGGGGCATACAATGCTACGAGGAGTTTTTTTCTGGGGATTGCACCAAAAGGCTGACTCAAATTCCAGTGTTTCCATACAAAGCAATGCAAGGCAGTTCCAAGTGTGTCCTAGACGTGTCACGCTCACAGTGCATCTGTAGCTCTGAATAGTTCTATTAATTCCTAGTCTCTTGCAACAGCTGTATATTTTAATGCGTCTGCTCACCTGCATTAATTATTTACAAGGGTAATGTTTTGCATCCACTAAAATGACAAGGCTATTTAAGTCATGAAGCACCAGAAACATGATATTCAAAGTCAGAGTGTATCCTCCTTATTCATCTGCACTAGTAAACCACATTTTCTCACCTCAGCATGGAACGCTGTTTTAATTATACTATGTACCTACACAGAATTTCTGATCGGTGTTTTCTTACCATGGCTGTTGAGTGATTTAGAAAAATGTGTTTTCATATGTATCCAAGAGGTAGAAGTCAGTCATCAGTTATTCTAGAGCCAGAACTAAGGTACCCCAAAACAAATGTCAAAACTGTGCTAAGGGTCCAGTTTTGTTACGTTTAATTTTATTTTTATTTTTTCAGATTAAGTAGCATAGCACTTTCTATATCAAAACACAGCCCTCCTTGTCCTCACCTGAAATTAGGACATCAGCCAACAGAGTTCAACTGATTACCTAAGCTGGACACACAGAGACAGGCAGATAATAGGTCAGCTATAAAAAGCCTGGTTTAAGTGACTTCCCCTAATGCCACAAACTGACCTCAGGCAGGGATAAGTTCAATTTTACTGGGAGCATTCACCTCTCGACATCCAACCTTTTTATTTCTTCAGTTCCTGGCCACTGATAAATGACACTGAGTGTTAAACAATCTTTGTATGCATTAGTAAGCTTCAGTCACAGGACAAAAAGATCATTCTTGCCTAAACATCTGCAATTGGAATGTACTTTGTAGCTGGAGAGGTAATAACACACGCCTTGCCAGTACATTCCTTAACTTTTGGCAACCAAATGATTGGGCTGTGAGCTGCACAGGACAACCTTCACTGTACATTTCCATAACTTTGGATCCCTGATCCATTAATTGGTAGGTTAAAAAAAAATCTGCTGTCTGATCTATTTAACTGCTGTGTTCATTGGATCATTCAGGAAAAAACTCATAGCTGTTCACTGATCATTTTTTTATTAGGAAAATGGTATCTCTAGCTACAAAATCATCAAGAAATCAAGCTTAGTAAAACTGACAGTGAAAAAGTGAAAGAAAGCACAAGAGAATTACAGTAAGAGGAAAACAAAGGAAATCAACATGAGAAAAACATGCAGTTCTGTTACGGCCAAACTTCTCGAGCACAGGTTTCCCATGTCTTGTGACTGATACTGAGAACCTGTGTTCCAAAGAAAAGGGACATCTCTCCCCTACAGAGATCCTCCATTATCCAATTGACTCTAAGCACATCGCCCTTCCTTCTCTTAGGGAAGTTACAGGGTTATACTTTATATACTGCTCCTCTAATATCCCTAAACTTGTAGGAACTTAATTTTGCTCAACGTGACCCTGTTAAATCTGTCTGAAATTGGCCAATGAGTTGGCCAACTGCTTGTCCCTACAAGACAGAAACCGATAGATGGTCTGATTGCATACGCCTCATTTTCTTAGGAAACCAAGCTAAAAATGAGAAAAAATAGGTGTGTATATATGTCTGCTCATGAATTCCCTGTTGCAAACTCTGAGCATGCTTCCTGTGGTACAACATGGCTCAGAAAGCACCTATCCCCCTTCTTTCCTGATTATATCAATAACTGATTCAGTAATTAGTCAAAGTAACATTCCTCTCCTAGCAGCTACTTTAATGTTTTTTTTGTTTGTTTGTTTTTTAAATATATTACAGTCTCTTTTAGGTCCAAACTTTTCTATTTTGGGACTTCCAATTCAAATTTGCCTAATAGCTTCACATAATGGTCTCTTGCTCCCAATAAATTCCTCATTTTAACTAATTGGTTTGCTCATGAAGAAGCACAATTTACATGAGCTGAAGATGAGATGTAACTAGCTATTACTGAATGTAGGTAATATTTGATTAAGCAAAAGGAGAGAGATACTCATTTCCTTTCTTTCTCAGCATTTGTTAATGACATTGCCAATTTCTACAAGCAGATAAATTAGATTTACCACATAATCAATTACATATATTTGGAATAGGTTTTAAATAATGATGTTAATTCAGTGTCCTCTTAAATTGATGATGTCTATTGAATGAGCATAAACCCATAATGACAACCAAAAGTGACTACTGCATTCAGATGTAGTTGCTGGTTAGCCAATTAATTGTTCTTCAGCATAAAGTCATCAAAACCAAAGATGTAGACTGGTTTTATAAAAGGTAATGTAGGCAACAATTGGACACGCAAGAAGTTAAATAATCTGAATAACTGCAATACTGAAGTACAAATCACCTTCAGTGATTTCAAAGTCCCAGTTCAGAAATAAAGAACTGTCTCATTCTGCGTAACTAAGCTCATCCTGATCAGTCTGGTAAAGCAACAATGCACAGGACATCTCTGAAGGACTCTGGGAGAGGAAGGGGAGCTGGATTCTGGGTGATATTAAGAAGCCTACTGTGACTACTTTGTGAAAGTAATAGATACTAAATGAAAATAAGCCACTTTGAAACACTCATGGTTTTGAACAAAGGTTTGAAAATGTAACTTTGAGAGCTTCAGGAAACTTCCTAAAAGCAAGGGAAAAGAAAACGAATTTTTTAAAAGTATCACTATTTCAAAGCAATTACAATTACTTTCTGGGTACCTAACTCACAATTTTGAACAAGTCCTCTATCTTATAATTAGGAAAGCAAGGCATTCAGTTAAATTAAAAGACAACAAATAAAAATTTGAAATACATTTAGACAGAAACCATACCAGCTTGTAGTACTGACTGCTATCAATTACTGGTATATGTAGAATATTCGAATGACAAATTTTTAAACCTCTTTTATGTTGTTTTTCTTTTAAGGCCAGAATAATGCCTGTGAAAAACACAGATCAGTGAGTTAAATATATTCAGAAAAATATATTTGGAGTATGTCTTTGATTTTTTGCGTATTATTACTACTAGTTTAGCTTGAGGTGAGCAGGATTTTTTTGTTTGTTTGTTTTCTTTCTAATAAAATACAATAGCAGAGAGAACTCCGAAATCATGCTGGTTAAGGATAACTGCCATAAAACCTGTCTCACCTTTTCACGCACAATAGTGGCATTTGGGTACACGGCACTAGCACAGAGATAGTCTGCACCTGAACTAACATTCAGCAGCGACCTGAGCTCGACTCTTGGCGGAGGAAAAGGCCTCCCGGGTGCGGCCAGCACCCCGACCTGTGAAAAAAATAAAGGAACGAGATGACAAACAGAAATAAATCAGGCGCTCAGTCAGAAAAAAGGGCTCTTTGGGACTCAGCCTTCGCGGCAGGAGCCCCGTCCCTCACTCGCCTGGCCCCGCCACACGCCCCGTCTGTCACACAGTGGCGCGGCCGCCGCCCCCCACTCGAGCCCCGCTCCCCCTCACACGGCCCCCGGCTGCCCCCGGCCCCTGCCCGAGGCCGCCCCGGCTCCGCGGCGCTCCGGGCCGGGCGGGAGGAGAGGGG
>VXAA01005018.1:71444-95416 GCA_013399115.1 Anseranas semipalmata | reverse complement strand
CTTCTGAAAGCTGGCTTTGCCATAGAACAAACTAAGGTCAAAGGACCTGAACAGGAGATCCAATTTTTAGGAATAAAATGGCAAGATGGACATCACTACATCCCAATGGATGTGATCAACAAAATAACATCTATGTCTCCACCAACTAGCAAAAAGGAAACACAAGCTTTCTTAGGCGTTGTGGGTTTTTGGAGAACGTACATTCCAAATATATAGTCTGATTGTAAGTCCACTCTATCAAGTGACCTGGAAGAAGAATGATTTCAAATGAGGCCCTGAGCAATGACAAGCCTTTGAACAAATTAAACAAGGGATAGTTCATGCAGTAGCTCTTAAGCCAGTCTGGGCAGGACAAGATGTAAAAAATGTGCTCTACACTGCAGCCGGGGAGAATGGTCCTATCTGGAGCCTCTGGCAGAAGAGCCAGGGGAGACTGGATGTCAACCCCTGGGGTTTTAGAGTTGGGGATATCCGAGGCCTGCTATACTCCAACCAAAAAAGAGAGATTGGCAGCATATGAAGTGGTTCAAGCTGCTTTGAAAGTGATCAGTACTGAAGAATAGCTTCTCTTGGCACCTCAACTGCCGATGCTGGGCTGGATGTTCAAAGAAAGGGTCCCCTCTACACATCCTGCAACTGATGCTACGTGGAGTAAGTGGGTTGCATTGATTACACAGTGGGCTCAAATAGGAAACCCCAGTCGCCCAGGAATCTTGGAAGTGATCATGGACTGGCCAGAAGGCAAAGATTTTGGAATATCACCAGAGGAGGAGGTGACACGTGCTGAAGAAGCCCCATTGTATAATAAGTTACCAGAAAATGAGAATCAATATGCCCTGTTCACTGATGGGTCCTGTCGTCTTGTGGGGAAGCATCAGAGGTGGAAGGCTGCTGTACGGAGTCCTGTGCGACAAGGTGCAGAAACTGCTGAAGGAGAAGGTGAATCCAGCCAATTTGCTGAAGTGAAGGCTATCCAGCTGGCTTTAGATATTGCTGAACGAGAAAAGTGGCCAGTGCTCTATCTCTATACTGACTCATGGATGGTGGCAAATGCCCTGTGGGGGTGGTTACAGCAATGGAAGCAGAGCTACTGGCAGAGCAGAGGCAAACCCTGGGCTGCCAAATTGTGGCAAGATATTGCTGCCCAGGTAGGGAACCTGGCTGTAAAAGCACGCCATGTAGATGCTCACATGCCCAAGAGTTGAGCCACTGAAGAACATAAAAAAAACACAGCAGGTGGATCAGGCTGCCAGGATTGAAGTGGCTCAAGTGGATCTGGACTGGCAACGTAAGGGTGAATTATCTGTAGCTCAGTGGGCCCATGACACCTCAGGCCATCAGGGAAGAGATGCAACATATAGATGGGCTCGTGATCAGGGAGTGGACCTGACCATGGACACTATTGCATAGGTTATCCGTGACTGTGAAACTTGTGTTGCAATCAAGGAGGCTAAGCAGGTAAAGCATCTCTGGTATGGAGAGCAATGGGTGAAATATAAACATGGGGAGGCCTGGCAGATTGATTCTATCACACTCCCACAAACCTGAAACAGCAAGTGCCACGTGCTTACAGTGGTGGAAGCAACCACCGGATGCCTGGAAACATGTCCCGTGCACAGAACACTATCCTGGGCCTTGAAAAGCAAGTCTTATGGTGATGTGGCACCCCAGAAAGAATTGAATCAGACAACAGGACTCATTTCCGAAACAAACTCATAGACACCGGGGCCAAAGAGCATGGCATTGAGTGGGTTTACCACATCCCCTATCATTCACCAGCCCCCAGGAAAATCAAATGACATAACGGACTGTTAAAGACTACATTGAAAGCAATGGGTGCTGGGACATTCAAACATTGGGATGAACATTTAGCAGAGGCCACCTGATTAGTCAACACTAGGGGATCTGCTAACCAAGCTGGACCTGCCCAATCAAACCTGTTATGTACTGTAGAAGTAGAGAAAGTCCATGTAGTAACTGGAAAAAACATGCTGGGGAAGACAGTCCGGGTAATTCCTGCCTCAGGTAAAAGGCAAACCCATCCATGGGATTGCTTTTGCTCAAGGACCTGGGTGCACTTGGTGGGTAACATGGAAGGATGGGGAAGTCCGATGTGTCCCTCAAGGGGATTTGATGTTGGGTGAGAATAGCCCATGATTTGAACTGTAAGATGTTAATTGCTATGTAACACTGTATGTCATCACTACTATGGTTGCTACATGCCATATTAATGGCATCTGTATGTGTGCATTTAAATACATATATATGAACAGGAAAAATGGTGATTAATTGAAATGTATTGGAAAGTGTGGGACTTGAGCATGACGTAGATGGTATGGAATAAGGGGTGGATATTGTCCTGGTTTGGGCTGGGACAGAGTTAATTTTCCTCCTAGTAGCTGGTATGGTGCTGTGTTTTGGATTCAGGATGAGGATAATGCCGATAACATACTGATGTTTTAGCTGTTGCAGAGCAGTGCTTACACAAAGCCAAGGACTTTTCAGCTTCTCATGCTGCCCTGCCAGTGAGGAGGCTGGGGGGGCACAAGAAGCTGGGAGGGGACAGAACCAGCACAGCTGACCCAAACTGGCCAAACGGATATTCTATACCATACGATATCATGCTGAACAATTAAGATGGGGTGGCTGGCCAGGGGGGACAGGGGGGGACCGCTGCTTGGGGACGGGCTGGGCATCGGCCAGTAGGTGGTGAGCAATTGCATTGTGCATCACTTGCTTTGTACATTCTATTATTGTTATTATCATCACTGTTATTATTATTTCCCTTCCTTTTCCATCCTATTAAACTCTCTTTATCTCAACCCACAAGCTTCTACTTTTTTTCCCTTCCCAATTCTCTCTCCCATGGGCGGGGGGGTGGGGTGAGCAAACAGCTGAGTGGTGCTTAGCTTTCTGCTGGGTTAAATAACAACAGTTTTATAGGTACAGCAGCATCTCCATAATATCTTAAATAAAGTCACTATTTGCAGCCCTGGATGTCAGTTTAGATTTTCCATTACTAAAGCCTTAGGGTTTATTGAATAATATACAAGGATTATTTTGTATTGGAAAGTACCAAAAGAATGTATTTCTCATAAATTAATACTGCAAAAGAACTATGTTTTATAACTAGTATTTGTGAAGTGCTTGGTTGGAGGGCTCCAACTAAAAGCTGCTTTTTGTATTGTTACTAGCTATAGTAAATATAAGTTAGTCTTTAAAAACAATTTTAAATACTCTTGTAAACATTTAAAAATAATAACCATTTATTATAAATGAGTTTATATTCCTAATGCATTGCTCTAATGCCACACTGAGAACACGTCACGTCAAGACGGTTAGATTGGGCCAAATGCTTGTGATTTTTTGTGGTTTTGGAAAGCTTATATCACAACAGTAAAGGGAAAGCATGTAACATAATTATTGGTCAGCAGTTTCTCTTAGCAAACTGTGGTGAGTCATGTAACCTTATAATAACTGAAGTATAAAACGATTAATGTAATGTAATTATGATGTTTAATTTACAAAGAATCTGAGATCTGCACATGTACAAAATATGTTCATGTCCAAAGCTACTGGTAATCAAGACATCTATCAGCATTCTCAAATCCCAAATTAAATTTTTAATCACTTGTCAAGACTGATGCTCCTTCACCTCAAACTTCATAATTTCTTACTGTTTTGATAAAGTCCCAAACCTGAAAAACACAATCACATTTAAAAAAAGTGTAACACTGTAGTTCCTGACTGACTGCAGGTAAAACATAAATCAATGGTTTCAAGGGCTACTCTGTTCAGTCTAACACACAGACTGTAATGTCTTATGTTGATGTTTTGCTTTTTGATGTTCTGTTAATGAGGTCAATTTATTGAAGATCATAGGTAAAAATCAAGCAACAGCTGCTATACATACCTTGCACCTTTCATTTTCAAATGGGCTCTTCCACAGACCACTTCAAAGATCCTTTAAAAGACAGAGCATAGAAATTTCTTACCACATCTCAGAGGATCTAGTTTCTTAGTCTTTTTTTTTCTCCATTCCTGGCACAATGACCACTGTGTCTGTCTTCTGTGGTCAAGACGAGAAATGTTATTCTGCAGTCAGGGGACTCTCAATCAAAATTAGACAGAACATTTCCAGCATTGGACATTTCGTGAAATGTAAGTTGAAATCTAACAATGAAGCATTATGTAAAGGTGGCACCCTGGCATACTTTTCCTTCCTCTTATTAGAAACTTAATCCATTAGAAAATTACAGACTGACGTTTGAAAAAAGACTGACATAAACTCCTCCATGTGTTAAATGGCTGAGAATAAGTTTCATTGGAAATTTTATTACATTTAAAAGTTCTGGCTTGTTTGTCTTTTTTCTGTTTTAAAGACATGATTTGTGAAGAGCAGTAATTCATGTGTACTGTTCCTTGCCTATCAGCATGTTCATTTCTAATGGGATTCCATTTCATTTCATGATGTGCTTGGCCATCTATAAATTAAAAACTCCTCCAAGAAATGTTAAAATAGCTTTAGTCAGAGGTGACTGCAGGAGAGAGATGGGTGTCTTTCTGTCCTTATGCAGATGCTGTGTTGCAGGATGTCTGCGCTGTCAGAGTGATGATACAGCAGTTCTGATGTAATAGTAGGGCTACTTAAACCCTGACTCAGAAAACTTCTGCATACCATTAATTTTGTGGTCTATCCCTTTTATGTCATTGCAATCACTTGTGTTTAGTAGCAAATTGTCCTGCTGCTTCCCCAGTCTCTTTCAATGTATGACTAAGGAGTACTGAAATACCAACCAAAATTGGTCAGTATTCCAACCAACCAAAATGCCAACCAAAATACCCAAATTGCAACCTAGTGATACGTTGAAATGAAAATGAAATTCCTGAAAACATATCCCATTATGAGCAGGATGTCAGTACAATAGCACAGTTGTTTGTTGTAATGCAAGAGGAGTGGAGAGGAGAGGAGAGGAGAGGAGAGGAGAGGAGAAACGTTTCTATACCAGAACTAGCAAGCCTGTCATTTCTTACCTCCAATATGACACAAAATAGTTAAAAATATTATTATACCAGTAGATGTCAGTACAATCATTGAACTCAACTACAAGATAGTAGAGTGTATTCTTCATGTTCACTGCTGCAGCCAAATGAAACTGTAACACTGAGAATTAATATATCATGAAACAGTCCCACATTTTTGGAAAAAGTTGAATCTGTACTTTTTAAATAAATTGACTTACAGCAACAAGAGTTTGAAGAGATTTTCAGTGTTAAATGATCTCAAAGGTATTTTACAGCCATCTTCTTTACTTGCTGAACAGCAACTATAATTTTCCATTTTCTTTCCAAAATCACTTATTTGCACACTAATGAATTCATAGCATTTAAAGAAAGAGGTATTGGGCCTAGATTTTTTTCCAGCCAAAACTTGGCATTAGAAGTCCAGTCAGAGGCATGGCTATACCTCATCAATGATAACTGTGGTTTTCTTTGACCTTTGCAACATGAGCCCAGACTTCAGAGGACAATAATTCGTGTTCCATTAAACCTGTATTACAAAAATTTCCTTTGACTTTCAAAAGGAATGGTGAAGTTGGAATAAAACTTGAGGTAGTCGATGGGTAGAGACCCTGGAATTGGTTACCCTCAAAGAGGGTAATGGAATAGCATAATAAGAACCTTAACAAGTGCAGAACTAGACTGTCTTTACACCAGATCTCTGCCTGAGGGAATTGCAAACCTTCATTATCATTGCTAGTCTAGGAAGATTGTTTTCCCAGCATATTCTCACAACATTTCACCTCCTCTCATTCCCTTTTTAATGTCTTGCCTCTTGGCATGAAATCCTGACTAATCCCTATCCTCCAGGAATCCCAAAGAGCTGTAGAATTAACACCACGGGTAGCACCAAAACAACCAGAAGTCTATATTTGAGACAATATTCCCTACTCATTCTACCAATTCTGCTATACTTCTACCTGATAATGTAATAGTTTCAACAGCATACTGCACACACAAAAAAAGTATCTTTTCCTAGATATATAATGCATAATGTTTGATGATACATGGCCCTGGTGTTTAAAACAGGCTGGATCCTGGATATGAACATTATGAAATGGTAATACTCTGAACACTGAGTCCTTATCATCACACCTTGGTTTCATTTACCTCAGACCAAAACAGGCCAGTAGCACCCATCGCAATTTAGAACCTAAAATACGGTGGACCTTCTCAGTGAGCTGTTTTAGCTGCCACAAGCAGACCATTGTTTTCCAAGACCTTCAAGTGACACCTAGGGAAATAGATCACTGATCAGAAACAGCCAGATATTAATTTACACAGTATCAAATTGCAGCTTACATTCATGTCTGTTACATTTGTGTATCACATTTGACATGCTTATCCTCACCACATTCCACAAAGATACAGAAATAAGCCCAAAGAAATGGAAGTGGTGGCTAAGCTGGCTTCCAGGTGCATGGATGTCACTGGCTGTGCTTCTTTTCCACATTGACATTTCCTTTCTGTGGAAGACAGGGAGCAAAGGTGTGGGGAGGGGTGGGAGAGAGCATGGTGGGTACGGAGCATGATGGACGTGGAGCGCCCCAGGACAGAGTCAGGTCTTAACCCCCTTACTCGACTGAAGCCTAAGGAGGACAAGAAAGCCAAGGAGGTAGCACTGGATCCCATTTCCATGTGATGCCATCCTTTTCCCCTACTGGTAACTATCACTCAATCAGCATTGCAACAGACTTCTTGCGCTAGTTTGGCTAGTTTGGATTTATGTGCTTGTAACTGTCCTGCTGTGGTACTTCTGTATCATTAAGATGACTGTTTGCTTTGGGACATTTTGGGACAGCTGTTGAAAAGTGCGCCTGCACTTAAAGTGTAGTAGTGACTGGTTTCTGGTTTTGTTCCTCCAAGTGCTGCAAATACACTTTCCTTGATTTTTCAGCTATCCTTGCATGAGACAAATGGATCCACGGGGTGTGAGACTGAAAATACAAATGCCTGGCTTCTGTCTCTGGATTTGAACTGCTCTGACAGCTGTCTGCACTCCTGATACTTTGTCATCTGAGGATAGCAAAGTGTTTTACAAACTGGAGGTAAAAGCAACAAATGCTACAGGAGGCTCAGTTAAGCCCTTTTTTCTGTCAGGGAGGAATTCATGCTAATGATGAGGTCCAAGCTAAGCAGAAAGAATTTGCTTTAGTTAGAACCACCCCTCCACACATGCATATTTCACATGCCTGCTATACTTGTATACATACTTCTCCCCTTTTCACACACACACACACACACACACACACACACACACACACACAAAAATACATATATAGGCAGTTAAGTTGCCAGGACCAGATATATTGAACGGGTAGATTTATAATCACATTCAAGAGTAAAATAGCTGACGATGCTCTTCTTCTGTACTTTACATTTTCATATGCCAAGACTGTGATTCTTTATTGTTTCCTGCAATAGCTGTTGATAGTCCTAATAGCTAAAGCAGAGCACAAGGTTAGATTCTTCGTGATGATTTAGGTATTAGTGACGTCATTAACAATTGACAGAGAAACACAAAACTCACTCCAAGAAACAAAGTCTGTGACTGTCATGCTGGAAGAAAACAGCTGAGATGGGCACCTGAAACCAAAGAAGCAAAGGCAGAGAGAAGAAAAAATGTCTATTAAATGACCCTTTTTTAAGAAATCATTATCAAGTCAAAGCCATTATGGGTAAATTGCTCTACCTCCTTAGGGTTTAGAAACTCACACGAGATTTCTCAAGGTGGAATGTGGATTGGAACATATTGAAATTAAAGAATTTCACCAAGGCACAGGATTGTGTCTCCTCCCACTGATTCCTGCTATCTGTCTTGGCTGTGCACAAGTATCAGTTTACTACAGTGAGGTGATTTGATGAATGATTTGAGAAATGAACATTGTGCTCTAAAGAGGCCACTGTAATCAGCAACAGGTCTGTTCTTGACGAATATTCTTCTTGGCTTCATGAATCACAGCAAGTTTAACATCTCTTCATCAAACTTAACAGACTGTATTATTTACAATCTCCACAGTTCTCATGAAAGTCAATAATCAATCCCACATTGCTGATCATTACCAGACAGCCAGCATTAAGATGTATAAAGTACATAATACCCAGTACAAGGGGATGATTACAGAGCTTGGAATGAATATGCCTCAGTGACATTAAGTTCTCTGTCCGGATATGTGAACAAAAAAGAAGAGAGATGAAATCAGGTCTTCAGGAGACCATGCTTAACATGCAGACTGGGAAATGTGGTTAGGATCAAAAATGGAGAAGAATAGATATTTGGTACTAAGGGAAGGACTAGCCTCTTAAAATTAACATAACCCAGAAAGCAAATGGAACATGACATGTAGCACTGCAAAGGCTTTGGCCTGTTTCTTTGGTACTTAGATCAATCACACAGCAATAGGTACTACATGAGAATATCTTGTCTCGGTGAAAGAGAGACAAACTTTCTGCTTGTTCCTCTCTGAAGAGTCAAATGTCAAATATTAGTCTCATATATTGTGACAAAATACAAGGGAAAACTTGGTCCCTTCAGTAACCAAATTTCTGTTAAAAGGAGAGAGAAAGATTTATCACAACCATACAGAAGATACATTTCACACAATATAGCATGGCAAGTACAGACTTTCTGGGAGAGAGGGTTGTATTTAGTTAAGTGCTATTGTATTTTACTTGGACTTTAAAAAGTGATAGAAGACTGCCCATCTTGAATTGCCAGGCTGTATAATCATTCAGACTTTGCTAACATTTGTTGGCTGAGTGTTCCCTTTGTCATGTCTTTGCTATACAAGTAAGATCTTCATGCTGTTCCATGTGCAAGAACTCTCAGGGATGTAATAACCCTTAGGTGGCTTGGCCTCACTACTAGGTCACAAAACTCACCCCAGCAGGGAAATGATAAAGTCCGAAAGAAACACAGCACATTGCTGGATAGGGTCTAACTCTGCTCAGCTCTAAAGTGACTGCTTTCCTTCACACATCCTTGCAGACCCTAAAATAGCTGTTCTGACCCTGGTCACTAGAGGGGCGTCCATCCAGGCATGGGTGAGATGAGCTCCAACCATAGCCCAGTTCAGCTGGTGGACGGTCTCATGACAATAGGCTGTGAAAAATGATATCTCACCAGATGGTGGCATCACTTAACAACAAAAGAAACTTGGCTAAACCCTACTTCATCCTACCTACTTTCCAGAAATTTAGCAAGCACCAGTTGTACCCCAACATACTAATTCTGCTCTGCATGAGACAGCAAGACTGCTGTTGGACTCCAATTACTATAGCCATGCAATGAACACTTGATGCAACTTGATGAGTTATGCATCATTGCTAGCTTACTCAAAGATAAGTTAGAGTGAACAGCTGTGTGTTTCCTTAACCTCCATACTCCACGCTAGTGTTGCAAAAAGTAAAGGGAGGATGAACTGAGCAGCATAACAAAGGCAGCAGCTCTTCATTCCTTTTTTTTTTTTTTTTTCCCTCCCTTTTGAAGACTGCTAGTCCTTTTTGTTGAAGGGCATCTTCAGTAGTGAGAGTTAGGAGAGATACCCACAAATGGGACATAAAAAGCAGCCTGCCCTAATAAAGCTTTTCATAGCAACAGGAATAAGTAAGTCCACTGGTGGCACCGGTAGTTTTTCAATGGTTTGCCTCAGTGGTACAGTGGTTTATCACTGAGGCAATAGCTTTATGGTGCCAGAAGGAAGGTATTGAAGTTCAAATCCACAGAGCATTTAAGCACATAACTCCTAGCCAACAACTCTTGGAGAATTATGCACCTGGCCTTCAGTCAGGGCAACAGAAAAAAAACATGTAATTTGAGAAAAGCACAAAGGCAGCAAATACAATGAGGAGTCTGCCCCGTGCAGCCGTCTCCACTCCTTTTTCTAGATAATACCAGGTGCCCAGCTAATCAAAGATTGGCTTCCACAAGGGTGGGCGAGATTACCTTAGTCAAAGTCCAATTTGTTGTAGCACTACTTGATGGTACCCACTGTACTGTGCTGCCATGGGCCCAACAGTTTGGCTTCAACAAAAGGCTCACAACATTTCTAAATATTTGGAATCAAACATAGTTTAATATGCACCAGGAAATTGTGACTCTGTATTGATAGAAGCAATACTATGAGTTTGTCTGCTGATGCCTACCAGACCCATAAGACAAATTAAAAAAAATAAAAATAAAAATAAAAATAAAAATAAAAATAAAAATAAAAATAAAAATAAAAAAATCCACAACATCTGACTTGAAACACAGATTACAGAGTTCATGTCCGTGGTAGAGCCAGCTCAATATTTTAATTCACGAGAGAAAGAGAATAATGTCTACCATCCACAGAAGACCAAATTATTCATAGATTAAAATGATCATAAGTGTACTTTCAAAAGACAGAAAGAGGAGTCTTGGTAGAATTTTGAGGAAGAGGAGTTTTTTTAAACAAAGTGTGGTTGACTGAAAACTACAGATGCAACTAAATATTGAAGGCATTTGGAAACCTGCGCAGATGCAAATTTTGTCTTTGTGTCTGCAATGATCTAACTGAAATGTGAAAATCAGAATATTGCTAAGTCTGGAGATGAGGTAGTAATAGAAATTTGGGTGTGAATTCTGTGATTCAGATGTGCGCCTTTACACTTTCCCAACCACTTTTAAGGACACCCCCATCTTTATCTAAATGATGGATTCTTAAAATGTGCACCATATGATTTGCAGAATGACACTGCCCCAGTTTTGCATAAATTAAACAGCAGATCCTGATAACGAGGCTTTCCCATTTACATTATGCCACAGTTCCAAATCCATGGGATATAAACGAGAGCAGCATATGGTCCAGAAATGGGAAAGCTGTGGGACTTTCATGTACACACCATGGGAGCAAATGGCTGTCCCACAGATGGTGGAGTATTTAGATGCATCTCCTGTATGATTTATGCCAATGTGCAGGAGGATGAAGCCATAAGCAGCCTCTAGAGGTCTCTGCTGGCTGGTATGCCAAGGACAGATGCTAGATCAACACAAAGGGTTTGCAAGGATAACTCTTCTTTTTATATCTTGGCTTTCCATTTTCAGTGCTTGTCTGTATGTGGAAATTTATGGCATAGCTGAATAATCTTTCCATTAAAGCTGTACTATTGTTATAACTTGTCTGTGAAAGCACTAATAATAAAAATAATTTTATTTCAGATTAATTGCTTCACTTCAGAGTTTTATCCATAAGCAATGCAGAGAACAAACACATTTTTTTTCCCCCTTTCTTGGCCTGGGGCTGTGAAGAAAAATTTACAAGGCAAAGTGGAAGATAAAGAAAGATCTGACAAACTACTTCCACGTCCCACAGTATTCTATAGGTAAGAGTTGTATACTACACTCTTAACATTGTCAGGGACAAGCATTTAGATACAGCCAACAGGGAGAATATCACTGGAAGGAAAATCAGAAATATCTTTACATGAAGAGTAAATTAGTCCACTAGTATATTTTGAAATAAAAACCTCAATTATTTGGAGAAGACTCTTAAGACATTGAAAAAAAAATGTTTTATTTCAAAACCTACTGAATCCTTAGTCAGCTATTAGGATGAGTGAGGCCACAGGGCCCCTAGCACACTGGTGCATGTGCCATCTGCTGTAATCAAAACTTACATATAAATGTGGGGGAAGACTGTCACAAGAAACATGTATGAAAACATTTGTGTCGAATGAAAGCAAGGTATTCTGAGTATACAAAGTTCCTCTCCCTGGCTCTCCTCCCATGGCTGACCACATTGCTCACCCCACATCCACTCCTCCCCCTCACCCCATTCTCATACAGCTGTGCTCCTTAACTCTCCAGGTGCATTCATGAGTATTTTATAGTGTTGCTGGCAGACTTTCTGCCGCAGGCTGGGAACTTGATGTCCTTTTCATATTGCCTAGTTGGGCTGCAAGAGGCAGGTTTCCACATGTGCTCTCAGGAGGGCAAGTGGTGGGTGCTAGCACAGCAGATGAGAGTATTGATCCTTTTCTGCTATCAGAATGGGGTTTTCTGGGTCAGAGCCTGGGTAACCGAAAGGAGAGCTGTGGCACACCCAATCTGACACAGCTGCAAAGGTAGGGCAGCAGCAGCATGCACGGGTGACTGTGTAGGGGGTTGATACTGCTGGGGATACCCTCTGCTGATGTTACTTCCTACTGCAGGAAGTGTGTTTGTTCACACTTTCACCTTCTTGCCCTTTTCTGCCTCCTTATCCAAAACCATTTTCTTTTGTGGCATGGTTAAAGTGAGTCAGTACACATCCTCACACAATATCATCACCACCCCTCGAGCTATCCCAACACTTTCTACAGGTAAGAGGCAAGAAAGCACAGGGACTCATCAGGACTTTTTTCACCTTTGTATTGGAATATCTAAAATCCCACTTCATCTGCAAGGTATTATAAAAAAATAATAGGTAGAAGGAAAAATTTGTAAAATCTTGCTGTATTTAATGTCATATATCAGATTTGGTTCTTGGATGTCTCTAGCACGTTCACTGCACTGGTGGAATGCAAAGAACGGAGCTTTTACTCTGTGGTCATTTTATAAATCAATAACAGAGTCTATGTATATTGGATGCTATAATAATCTTATTCCTTCATTTTATAGTCTTTTTCCCTTGTCTTTCCTTTAGCTATTTGTCTGATTTTTTTATTCAATTTGAGTTTACAATTGATTTTATTAAGAACACTCTCCTTCATCTTACTTTTCTGTTCCAAATATTTGGTTTTTTTTCTGATTCTACTTCATTTTTTTTTTCCCTCCCAAATAGTGGTGAATCATTTTTCTTCTCAGTCTTTCATCAGTCTTTTCTCAGAAGTGTTTTGAGAGTTAGCAGAGTTGTTTTTTTTTTTCTGTGAAAGTCTTGTCACCATTTGTTCCATTTTTGAAAGCAAATAAGTTCAGTCTCTTCTGTGTTCTACTTTTTTGTCTTCAAAATCTTACAGTTTTTTACTATTAAACACCTTGCTAGAGACTATTTATCGAGAACAATATGTATACACAGACTGAAATAGAAAGTTAAAATCAATCCCTGTATACAGACTTCTCATTAGACACATGGTCTGAATTCTGACTTTTGGGTATACCTGTGTGGAGCCAGGAGTTGGACTTAATGATCCTTATGGGTCCATTCCAACTCAGGATATTCCATGATTCCATGATTCTATTCTATTAAGAAGCCTATTGGCATGCAGCAGATATCATCAACACCCATAGGTACCATGTACACATATATGTGACATTTTATAATGTGGCATAGTGTTGCATACCTGGAAATTTGACAGGTAAATGTGCCTGATTCTATGAACTCAACTGCCCTCCCCACCCCCAAAATATTTACAGGAGTGAAGGGAAAGTAAATTCAGGTGCTCACTTCCCTCCTGTCCTGAAAGGTGCTCTGTGGAATTAGATCAAGAGTATTTCCATTCTTTGCTGGGCATTAAGTAGCAAGAAATCTTCCTTGATTTTCTTCTGAATACTTGTTTAATGTCACTAGGCAGCTCTCATCACTCAGCCTGGGAGTACACTCCCAGTTATGCAGACTTCTGTGGAAGCCCAGGCAAGCCATTAATGATAACAGGTCAAAATCCAGCTCTTAGTTTGATTTGTAGGAGACATACCTCAAAAGGTCTTTGAAAAGAAGGCACAAGGTAAAACAACGTAGGAACACATATATTCACTGGTGTAGCTGCATGACGCTCACTGGAGTAATAAAAAAGATAATTTTGGCTCTTAACATTCTGTTAGAGATCAAAGACCCATAAAAGATCTAAATTTATAAGTATAATGCATGTTAAAAATGTAAAAATAATCACATGCATAGCGGGATACTTTTTTGCAATTATCTAATTTATATTTATATTATTATATTTTATTTATACACTTACTCAGTAGGATCTTCCAATTACATATTTATAACACATGCAGAGCCTGACAGCTGGATTGGATACAGGCAGTATCATGAGTTAGTTAACTAAAAATTTATCATTTGACCAACTTTCAATATAAAATAAAATAAATTAAAAAAAAATTAATATAGAAAGTGTCCTCTAATAGCTCAAATTAAAAATAAATAAATAAATAAATAATCCTTCTTATCATGAAAGTGTAGCATATGAGCTCTTGGCTTTCACTGCATTTAAAGTTCCAAGGTTTAAAGTTGACCTGTTTATTGGCACCCAGCTGAGTAATGGAGGAGTTTTATTTGGAAATACTTTTGGAGAGTATTCAACTCAATTTTGGCAGCATTAATTTCACTGTAGTTTGGGGAGATTTTCACCTTCCTTGGAGTGTGTAGCTTGCTGGCATTAACCCAGGTATAATCTACCAGAATCACGTAATCAAGTTTTTAAACATGTTCACTGAACATTTTGGGAAGAGTCGCTAAAAAGTCATACAGTATCTCTTTTTTGCATATAATATTTTACTGTTTGGTCTCAAATGAAGAACTTCAAAGCTTTAAGAAGTACTCTTCATGGAACGAAGCATTTTTCACAAATGCAATAAAAGGTTATCAACATTTGGAAATAATCTTAAAATTCACCCACTCCCCCTACCTCTCACTGAAATTAACCTATTTAGGAACAACTGCCAAAAAGGAAAATGAGTGCCATCTCCTGTGTAACTTATATTTTTGCTCATCTATTCCACCTCTGAAGTTCCTTTTATTTATTTATTTATTTATTTATTTATTTATTTATTTACCAGAAACGTGAATAGATCTTATTTTTCATTGTATTGAATTGTCTCAGTCACCGAATCATAGTCTAGTTCTTCAGTGGACTCTCTCTACTAGCTCCCTGTCTCTCTTGTACTGGGGAGCCCAGAACTGGACACAGCACTCCAGGTGTGGCCTCACCAGTGCTGAATAGAGGGAAAGGATCACCTCTCTTGACCTCCTGGCAATGCTTTGACTAAAGCAGCCCAGGGTACCATTCATCTCCTTTGCCACAAGCCACACTGCTGTCTAATGGCCAACTTGGTGTCCGCCATGTCCGACAAGGGTGCAACTTTCACATCATCCAGGTTATTAATTTTCTTATATTTTTATTGCCTTGAGGCACTGGCAGAATTATGTCTTATGTTACATTTCTGCAATAGCATCTCTTGGTTTCCAAGAGAAGTACAGCTTGTATGTTCGTATTTAAGAAACAGGATGTCCTGATGCTGGGCACCTAGAAAATCTCTGGGTTGCTCAAGGGAGTTCCTGTGCCCAGGAATACTGCATTGTGAATACCATGTGGAGTCAGTTCCTCAAAAGTTGCTAACAGTGGTCTTTATATGCTGTTTTCTGCCCTCTGCCTCTGCACCTCCATCCCCAAGTATGAGATGACCAGCAGGATTTTTTTGCCATTGTGGTGCTAATGTTAATTACAGGATTATCCTGGCCTCTCCAGAACATGTGGCCAGCTGAGCTCACTTCACTGTATGGGTAATAAATACCATGCACATTTCCTGTTTCCTGAGCTCACACTGGGTATTTATGTGTATGTAGATTTGATGGTTTATTTCAACATTTATCACTGTTTCCCAGCTCATTTCCGCATTTCCTTCTCCCAGAACCACAATCCTTCCTGAATTATATCAAAGTAAAGTACATTTCTGGGTGGTGAACATTTGTTTCCGGACAGGTAACACCCAGCAGAAGCAGATAAGTCAGATAACTGATGTCTCAGCATGAGTGTATTTTTGAAGCATATATATAGTTCAATATATATATTGAACTAAATTCCAACACAGCTCCTGTATGTCCTACTAAAGTTGGCAAAAAAATAACTCTTTGCCAGCTGGTGTGGATCAAACTTTTCCTCACTCTTCATTTTACTGTGGGCTATGTACCATACGACAGTTGGTAGTGTGCCTGAATGTAAAAGAAGAAGAGAGCTGAATCCAAACAGTGAAGTTACATCTAGCCCCTCATTTTTGCCTGTGCACTATATTTCCACTGCTTTGTCCAGTTTTATCTCATGTCTACCACATACGTGAGGGCTTTTTTTGCACATAAGATAATGTTTTTGTCATCACTGGATGTACAGAAACTTTACTTTGTTGCCAATTTTACTGTTATAAGGTCTGAACATTAATTGTTGGTTTGTTGTTGTTTGGTATGTTTTTATAATTCTTCAAGAGTGGGGGTACTCACTTTTTACCTCTTGTTAAGTAATTCCTTATACTTAAAAGATATTTCATCTTCAAAATGAACCCATGTTTCTGTTAAAATATCTTAGTACTTGTAGCAGATGACATTTTGATGACACAACAAACTGAAGTCTTCTTTTTCCCCTGTAAACTCTTCTAGCATGGGTGGGAACCAGATCTGCACAAATCCACTAGTCTGTATTCACCTATTCCTGGAGGGATAGCTCTCAAAAAGAGCCCTGTCCTCTTACTATTTTTATTTTGGACTCAGCTTGGAAATTCAACAGAAGTACCTTTTACAACAGTTTTTTCCTTATCTGGAAGAACTGAGAAAAGAGCATTTCATAAAGGTCACTGATGCAACTTTTATTCAAGATTGTATTCTGGTTTCAATGATTTGAACAGTTTAGCTCCATATGAAGAATTCTTTATTTTTCTCAGACCATTACAGTAACATTCAGCCAACCTGTCTCCTCCCACTCTTCCCACAAAAATCTTTTGTATTTATGTAACTCTTAATTTTTCTGTCCACAAATGACAAAAGTAATACCACTAGGTTTTAGTGGGAATTTTTCAAGGTGTGATGTAGCGATTTTGCCTCATGGTGTTTATTAAATTTTGTTAGTCATATGAATACCCCTCACAAAATTAATTTAAAGTTTAGGGAACGGTCATTTCAAACCAACAGACACGCATCCGGAATAAAGAAAACTTAAACTTAGTGGAGGGGGGATCAGGCTAGGGAATATTTAAGCATACTAGACATACAAAAGTACCTGGGACCTCACGATGTGCACCCACAGTTGCTGAGAGAGCGGCCCCATGTCACTGTGAAGTCATTCTTGGTTATCTTTGAAAGGTTATGTCAATTAGGGAAGATTCCTGAGGACTGGAAGACAGCAGAAGTTACTCCTTTCTTCAAGACAGGCAAGAAGGAGGTTCTGGGGAGCTACACGCTGGTCAGCCTCACCTCAATCCCTAGGAAAATTGCAGAGAAAATAATCCTGACAAATTTCCAAACATATTGAGGACAAGAATGTGATTGGAAGTAGTCAACATAGATTTATGAAGGGGAGATCATGCCTGACCACCCTCATAGTCTTCTCTAATGAGATGATTGGCTTGGTGGATGAGGGGCGAGTAGTGGATGTTGTTTATCTTGACTTCAGGAAGGCTTTTGTCACTGTATTCCATAACAGCATCATAGTCGAGCTGATGAGGTATGGGCTAGGTAAGTGGAAAGTGAGGTGGACTGAAAACTGTTTGAGTGGCTGGGTTCAAAGGGTTGCAATCAGCAGCAAAAAGTCCAGCTGGAGGCTAGTCACTACTGGTATACCCCAGGGATTAATACTGGGTCCAATCCCATTTAACATCTTCTTTAATGATCTAGTTGATGTGACAAGTTGCACCCTCAGCAAGTTTGCGGATGATACAAAACCAAAAGGAAAGGCTGTTACATTGTCTGGCTGTGTTGTTCTCCAGAGGGACCTCAACAGACTCGAGAAATGGGCTGACACAAACCTTGTGAAGTTCAGCAAAGGGAATGCAAAGTCAGGAGCAATCCCATGCACCAGCACAGGCTGGAGGCCAAGCGGTGTGAAAGCAGCTATTCAGGAAAGGCCCCGTGGGTCCTGGCGGACACCAAGTTGGCCATTAGACAGCAATGTGCCCTTGTGGCAAAGGAGATGAATGGTATCCTGGGCTGCTTTAGTCAAAGCATTGCCAGGAGGTCAAGAGAGGTGATCCTTTCCCTCTATTCAGCACTGGTGAGGCCACACCTGGAGTGCTGTGTCCAGTTCTGGGCTCCCCAGTACAAGAGAGATGGGGAGCTACTACAGAGAGCCTAACTGAGGGCCACAAGATGATGAAGGGTCTGAAGCACCTCTCCTATGAGGAAAGTCTGAGAGAGCTGGGACTGTTCAGCCTGCAGAAAAGAAGGTTCGGGGGAGGGGTCTTATCAATGTGCACAAATACCTGAAGGGAGGGTGCAAAAATGGTGGAGCCAGGCTCTTTTAGGTGGTTCCCAGTGACAGGACAAGAGGCAATGGGCACACACTGAAACACAGGAGGTTCCCTCTGAAGATCAGGAAATGCTTTACTGTGCAAGTGGCTGAGCATTGGCACAGGTTACCCAAACAGGTTGTGGAGTCTCCCTCCTTGGAGATCATCAAAAGCCATTTACACATCATCCTGAGCAACTGGCTCTAGGTGGTCCTGCTAGAGCAGGGTGGTTGGACCACCAAATGGATGACCACCAGAGGGCCCTTCAAACATCAACCATTCTATAATTCTGCAAAAATCATTTACTCTTCAAAATTTAATTTTTATCCCAGTACCCCTCACCATGAAAAGTGAAGGATTTCTGAGATCACATCACAATAGTTGAATGGATGGAGATCACTAGAATGGGAGGTGCTCTTTGTAGGGAGGGCAAAATTAACAAATTTGTTACCAAAGATGTTTCCCTGCTTGATGGGTATTCTATGCCATGAAGTTTTTAAGAAGGCTATTTTCTTCAATGTCCTTTAAAATTCAATAGAGTAATCTGGTTAGTGAGGGAGTTAGTGTTATTTTAGTAATACATGTGCAGAACTACTAACAGGTCGTATCCTCTACTCCTTCATTCACAGATACACAGTAATGCTTCCACAGAGCAGTAGAACAACTTGGAGTTGATTAAGGGCTGTTTAATAATGGCCAGATTACTTTCTTCCACTGATTTTTGCTAGCTGGAAGAGAAGGTGGTTTGGCGGCAGGGCTGCATGTAAGGGAAGCTGGGTGTGGGTCCAATGACTCATAACAACTGAGCCTTACTTGTAGTATTTTATAAAGAAAAACACAATTTATGCAAAAATGGTCATGCTCAGGCCTGTTTTCGTGAAGCTGCTATGAGTTTACAGTCTCAAAACTCAGATTTTCATAAAACAAAAACGAGTAATGACTATTAATCTATCATAGATCAGCAGTACAACATGGACTCCTTGATTTGACTAAACCAAGCTCTGTAAAGGAGAAGGGATTAGAATTCTGATTTTGGACAGGGATAGGCCTCTTCCTCTGTCTAATGAGTTTTAGTTCAGCTCCAGATCTTATCAGAGAACCGCAGCCCAGTACTACTGTCACGGAACAGCAGAAGACTTGGTTTGAGGAAATTACCTCCAAAACCCTCAGAAATGTAATAAATCTTTGCCCTTTGAAATGTGTGACAGTCAAGGTATTGGCAGCTTTTCCAGCTGGTCCTGTCCCCCCCTTAAAACCACTAAATAGTATTTCATCTGGTCCTTTCTGACAGTGGAAAGCATTGTCAGCAGGCTCTACAGCCTTTTGGGGTTTGCTCCTACTCCCTTCAACTACTGCAACTGAAGGCATCCATTTCACTGTTTGCCAGATTCCCTTGGTGCTGCATTTGTCCCAGACTGTTCGTGATCTGAATATCAAAGCCATGTCATTGTAAGCAAGCCTGAATAAATAGTGCATGAATTCTCAGTGATATTTCACTGACATACTATAATGGGAGCATGATCCTTTAAAAATACTATGCTGTACTGAGCTCCAAGTGCCTACTGGCTTAGCAAGAGATGAAGAGTTAAAAAAAATCTTCCTGTCCCTTTGGAAACACCACTTTTGTTTTAATCTTAAAACAGCCCCCAGTTCATTTGTGTTTCTCCCAAAAGGGAGCTGTTTGCAAACAGCTCTTTCCTTTTCACCCTGCTTGCAGCCCTGCCTGCATAAGCCAGAGCCTTCATTCTCCCAGCCAAGGTGAACGGGTTGCAATTCCCCTTGGATTGCATCCACACATCTCCTTAATTGGCAGGAGAGATTGCCACTGAGTGGTGTGAAGAACTCTTTGCTCCACAGGCGCAGATTGTGCTGCCTCGGCAGGACTACCCATACCTGCCAGCCGGCTGCGCAAGAAGCCAGAGTTGGTCATCATCAGATACAACCCTCCTGCCTAGTTAGAATACAACACTTTAAAGAGCATGTCAGGAGAATACGTGGTGTACACTTGAATGTAACATTATGTTTTATGGTTAGCACTTCTGCACTTGCCACTCAGAATGAGTCAGCACTTGGAAAACAATGTCCTTCACTTTCTTGATGGGCTGCAGTGTGGACTAAATAGCAAGTATTTAATGCTACCTAGCCAGGGATGTTATCAAGGGATTACAGCCAGGGAAAGGGTACGGGTAGTGATGAAGTAACAGAGGTCAGTGCTTCCTCTTCCATCTCTATCACCCATGACAGAACCCCTTACAATTCTATCTGCCCGATGATAACCACAAAAGAGAAGGTTTGTCCGTAGAGATATACCAGCCTGGGGGAAAGAAAGCCAGGGGAAAATACTCAGCGGCATCAGTTTTTTAACTTGCGGGTACTCACCAGCAGTGAATGTGGAGAGCCATGCTGGCTGGCAGCAGTCAGTCCTTGCTCTCAGGACCATAATGAGCAATGCACAATAGCAACTCTTTTCAAGCCGGTGCAGCTGTTCAGCTCCATCAAGCACCTACTGAGTTGAAGGGTAGGCACTTCATTTGAACACTACAGCCTCAATTTTAAAAGGCAAATGAATTTCCTGAAATGTGCAAAAGTGTTAGCAAGTCGTGCAAATAAGCATACATGAGCTGGTCATGGTAATCTGAACACTTAATTTGGTTACCCTTTTTCTTAACAGAAAAAAAAAAAAAAAAAAAAAAAAAAAAAAAAAAAAAAAGAAAAAAAAAGAAGTCCTGTGCTCCATCTGTCTCTTTAACTAGCTGGTTATTTTCAGTCTGTTTGCAGATCCATAATACAACACAAACTTGAAAGGCAAGTGCTTTCGGACTAACCAGTTTTATAACAATGAATAGGAGCAAGCAGATACTTTATACATAAATGTTTGACTGGCAATTTTCATATTTTAGCCCATTCATAAGATTCTTCCAAACATATGTCGTTCTTGCATTTGTGTGTGTGTGTGTGTGTGTGTGTGTAATTCTTGTTTTGCACTTCACCCAACAGCATGTAGTTGAACCTCTGTAACACTAGTAATGTGAAGTTGTGATTGTATTGTTAAGCTTTTATCAGGTAAACATGTGTTGCACTGAGGAAGGTTAAAGCCAGCTGCACCCATCCTCCAACTTCCCAGCTTAAACATATTACTTTAGGGCTGAAAACTAGGGCTTGTTAGCTAGCTCACAGCCTTGAGCCTATGTGTCTGAATGGTTTCCAGCATAGTCCCATGCATGGTGCATACCTCATGACTCACTTTCACCTGCCTCACCATGCTGTAGGAGTGCTGGTGTCTAGCTGGGCTTTGAATGGGTAATGGAAAGGGAAACACCACCTGGCAGTTAATGCCCATGCCAATGGCCACCACACAGCACAAATGGCAAAGCAACCCTCAGACTGACCTAAACTTTGTTGAAGGATCATCAGTGTATTTTAATATTCATGTTTAAACAGAAGAAATGCCGTTCTTGCATCCAAATCCTCCATGTTTCAACTCACAGTCATTGCTGAATGTAAGAAGTGCACGCCATTTTCACCACTACAGAAAAGATTTCACATATACAAGCTCAGTCTTTTCTTTTTTTTCACTTTCTTGGAGATTCTTGCTTAAAATTCAGTAGTTTCCTGCAGTAATCTGAGACAGAACATCCACCATGAGCAAACACTGAAAGAAGGGAAAAGCGCTAGAAACAAAATTAATGTAAAAAGCCCATGGATACTGCAGAAGAATGTTGGCCTTATTCATTGCAATGATACAGCACTTGTTCTCAAGGTGGGAGATAAAGCTCTATTGTCTCAGAGGATGAATACTGGAGTTTATTTAACTTTCTAGTGCAAGCAAGATCTCCCTAAGACAACTTGAGAATTCTCAGAATATTGTTGAAGAATTCTGTGCTATTTCAACTCTCTCCCCAGAAGTATTACATGAAATGTAAGGTATGATTGGGTCCCAAGCAAGCTCATTGCACAGGACAAAATTTTATCCAATGACAAAAAAAGCTATGAATACTTGGGAAAAAAAAAATACTGTTGCATAGTTTGTTTTCTGTACTGGATGTAATTCTATAGAAATGTAGCAGTCTGGCCAAGAGAAAATTAAGGAAATTAGTTTTGGTGGGGTTTGCAATTTTTTGTTTTGTTTTGTTTTGTTCTAAATCAGAGAACATTGTGTCTTAGCAAATTAAGTATTCAGACAAGAAATTCAGAGCTGGGAAAACAGATATCTTGAAAGATGAGCCCTTTTTAATCAAATAGAATGTCAGCAATTGAAAGAATCACTTCCAGCCAAGATATGTTTTTTTTTTTTTCTTGTACCATGCTACCATGTAGATAAAAGTGGGAAAGAGGTCTAGTCACAGAATCTTGTTTTTACCATGCCCAGTGGTATAACTTACAGATCCAATCTCGCAAAAACTTAGTCTCACCCCATCTTCATGGATTCAGTGGAATTAATCACAGTGTATACAATTCATACCAGTGTTTGAAGACTTCTGTCTCTACATTATATACTCCCTCACTGGGAACTAGCTATTAAGGAAGAAAAATGAAAGTAGAAACCTAGACAATAAAAAGAGGGGACAACATTTAGACATGAAGTTCTGTTACTGCAAGGGGAGTATTGGAATATTGCTGTTAATTGGCCCAATTGCTAGTTTCAGATTTAATTAAAAATCACAGGCTCACTCCTTAGAAATTATTTAATATGACAATACAGTTCTACTGAAAGGCACTGGTAATACTATAAATCAGGACAGTAAAGTTCTGTCAAGCTCCCTTTTCAACATTCTGTCAGCTCCATCTTGTCTGCTGCTCAACTTATGGTAGTACTTCCATACAGATAGCACCTGGTAGAGTCTTCATTCAAAATGCTGGAGGCCAACACCCCATGCTGTGCTTTCTTTTCAACCTCCCTGGACAAGTAGTTCAAGCTGAACAGTTAAGTAGCACAGAGTACTACTACAGTTTCCTTACAGTTTTGGTGAAAAATTCATTGTACTTGTCTCAAATGTGAAATTCTTGCCCTACTAAAAAAGTTTTGCCATTGTCTCAATTAAGGCAATTTGTCAGACCATGCCTTTCACTATAACATTTTCAGGCAATGTCACAATATTTTGCAACTATAGCTCCGAACTCTAACAAAGATATTTGCATATGTATGCAGTTACTTCTGTTATCTCATTACTGGTGTTGTATGTGAAGATACCCAGGTATAAAGACTGAATAACCCAGCTAAATTTCACATTTGGATATGCCTTCTCAAGCTTAGTAGCACTAATTTTATGTAGTTGTATTTAGCGTCAGCTGGTGTGTTCAATATTCAGCCATCCATTAACACATAATGATCTGAAAATTAGGCTGGAATAAAAAATGCTGTTCTTTTCAGCCAATTAAATTCTGTTTGATAACTCAAAATTTAATCTTTCCTCTATCCCTTTACTGCAAACATTCAAAATGACTGAAGGAAAGGCTACTCTTAAATATAAGATAACATTTATAAATATTTCTTGCCTTTGTCTGATTATAACTATCTTGAACAACTGTCTAGATGAGAGGGATGGATAGACAAGAAATAACTCCTTTTTCTTTCCAAGTACTAGACTCCACCTCAGCAAATCAAAAAAATTTATTTTTCTTGCTGAGTGACTTCTCTTGCTCACAAAAATGTCTGTTATTCACTACCTGAAACATTTATTGAATAAAGATTACCCTGGGCCACAAGTGCACTAGGAAATTTTTAGCTGTTGAAAAGAAACAAACAAACAAAAAAAAA
>VXAA01005018.1:56118-70271 GCA_013399115.1 Anseranas semipalmata | reverse complement strand
TTTTTTTTTTTTTTGTGCTATTGTCAGTCAGACTGTAGAAAAAAAAGGAAAGAAACATATAATCAGCAGATTTTTATGTTTCTACATGTAAAATAAATATATGCTTAGACAAAAACATAGTGTTTGATTTTATGACAGGAGTCAGTGTATATTTGATAATGGGCAAGCAGACTGGTTTAGAGTACCGCTAGGCATCTTATTGAAACCTACTACAATTTACAAGAAGGGAAACTCCAGGTGTCCAACACCTGCAGTCATCTGGGCCTGCAGCATGCTCCCAATGTGAAGCACTTAGTGGAGAGCATTGTCAGGGTCGATTGCTCATTAGGATTATGAGACAGGTCAGGCTTACAGGGAAGTTGTTATTTGCTTAGGACAACTTTACAGAAGCAGCACATTGCACAGTGCATGCATTAATTAGGCTGCTTTTTAAGGCAGACAGTGTAAAAATAAAGCTGAGTCTTAGAAGGCTCTTCTAATGGGCATCACGCAGCAGCAGCACAACTTGAATGGAAAGGAAGTTGCAACTTCTTTTTTTAAAAGATCCTTGTTTCACCAGGACAAAAACGTGTACGTTTGCTCATTCTCCACTTTCCGGCACGACATTTATAGCGAAACATCAGCGGACCTCAGAGCCTGTGCCACAGCTGCATTGCACAAGGCCCCAAACACAAGCACAGACCACCAAGAGTGCCCATGCCCTCCAGATGCCCGCACAGAGTGTGGTCATATATACACCCCCTGTTCAGCAACGGCTGTGTGCAAGGCAGAAACATCCTGTTGGGAACATGTGGAACAACCCCAGCTGATCACAAACCCTGCTGGTGTCAGAACATGGTGCTGCACACAGGCCATTGGATGGACTGATCTACAGCGGAACTCCTCTGCGTCTGGGCCGCAATAAAGTTCCCCCACCCTCCCCTCTCCCAGTGTTTCTCTGGTTCCAGGATTTGCAAGCATGGGTCTTTCTTCCCATAATTGAACATGCTGACCTCTGCTCTTCCTTGCTGCCTGAGGACCATTCATATCTGCCTTTGTCTCAGCTCTTATCTTGGCAGGCCGGGCTCCCTCATCCTCACCCTGCAGCCCACCAACTGGAGTTTCCTGTTTTCCACCCCTGCTCACAGCAATCTCTGCCTTATCTCCCTGCTGGTTTCATTCTCAGCTCCATCTGTTCATTTGACATTTATGAACCTCATCAAGCATTTGTTTTCAAACCCATCCAAATTTAAATACCTTCCATTGTATTTGTGTTCACTTAGTTCTCACATTTGTCACTGGGATGATAACTGTGCTGAATAACCTAAATTTGGTTCTGAGTTGGGCTTCCGTCCTTTTCCAAAAGCCTGCAGTGTTTTCAAAGTCTCACAATGAGGTCCCCATGGCTAAAACAGTCCCCTTTTGTACTCCGTGCCTGTCAGACTTTCTCCAGATGCATAAAACTGCTGATGTAAATAGACCTCCTCATCCTGCCCTTGTCCTCTCCCAGCAATAAAATGTATTTCTTTGTCCTGAAGCATCAGCTGATTCCGTCATACTCCCTCTTAGTTTCATACATTTAGTGGCTGACTTTCACTCCTGTGAGAAACATTTTTACTATTCCAGGATGATTCTGGCATCTCTAAATTCAAAGGGGAACCTTTCCTTCACCTTGTTTTCCTTCTCAGCAGGGAGGACAGGTTTGAAAACAGAAGGCTTTCTTAAAAAAAAAAAAAAAAAAAAGTAGCTCCCTCCTCACTAATGCTTGTATCTCAATATCTCTGTTTGCTTTATTCTCATTTGAAATGCCTCATTCCTCCATAATTTTACCTGTAGTGAAGTGTCACATAGATAAAGACAGGAAGGAAACATAACTAGCTTAATTTATCCTTATTTTTATCTGAACTAAATCTGACTTAAATCCCTCAGTTATTAAACCGGCTTCATTCCAAGTATGCCACCTGCACAGGATACTTTGAGAAATATGCTGCATCCCGAACTCCAGCTCAGAACCTAACAGCTAAAGGAAACAAAACAAAACAAAACAAAATACACAAAACAAACAGAATCTTGAGAGCAGAGTAAACATTTCAGACTTGGAAAGAGAGGATCAACATCAAGATCATAATTTTGTGGATCATCATTTAAAACTCCTCATTCTCCAATCGCTTTACTAATAAATCTACAGAAAAGCCGTATCTCACCAGCTTTTCTTTTTTTTTTCTTTCTTTTTTTTAATCCATGGACTACATAGTTTTGTTTGTTTGTTTGTTTGTTGTTTTCTTTTCTTTTCCTGAGTCTCATCCTAGTATCATAAGTTACAGTCTTTGGCAGAATACAGGTATCCTGACTACCCCACCTACTACCCTTTCAATTCATTTCTAGCCTTCAGATGTTTGGTTTCCACTCTTCTCACTAATATCTACTTCATTCTTCTCCAAACAATTCTATACACAGACAGTTTTCCTTCCTAGGTGCCTAGTAATGGTTCAGATAGATTTAGTGCACACTATTATCTCAAACCAAACCACCTTAGTTCCATTGTCAGCTTCACCACTCATCACTGAATTTTATTTAATTCACCTATATTTCATTGTTTTTCAGGACTGCTTAATAATCTACAGCTCATAAATCATAACTCCACCCACCTGTGACTTCCCAACATGTTCTGTTACAATCAAAATAAAAAATGGTAGTGTAGGAAATTTTGCACATAGAGATATTTTTCTCCTTCCCCTGTATTTTGCAGGTTAGCCCATACTATAATCAAAACACAGCCAAAGAATTTTCAAAATATCTCTAAAAATCAATGATGATTATATTGCCAAGCATTGGAATAAAATGATAATGACAGCAGATATTGCTGTGCTACGATAAAAGCATGGCCTATTGCATAGAGGCAAAGGAACCCATAAACCTGTAGAATATTAACAAGAGTATCTTTCTAAAATGAAATATGACAAAGAACCACGAGAGAAAACAGAGGCAATGTCATAGCTCTAAACTCAGTATTTCATGACGAACATGTGATCAATTATCAACACCTGTATTATAGTACAGCCATCTCAAAGTTGACTTCTGACTTTTGCAGGGCATAACATAGGACAGCAGGATAGATTGGTGCAATTAAAATGCAAACACCTGTGCAGACTTTTAAAGACCAGATGTGCTTCTATTAAATGAGCCCTGAGGTTTGCTTAAAACTAGCACCTGCTTCCCAGTTGCATACTGACACTTGGGTTTCTGTATTTAAGGATATTTTAAATTTCAAGTGTCTTCAGTTCTCTTTGCACAGGAAATGCCTGTATTTAGGAATTTCTTTGCAAGCAAGACAAATTGCCTTGTCTGCAGGGTATGTTCTAAATTTCATTCCCACCCTTCAGCTTCCTCCTGAGGTTCTCTCCTGGATGTTGTAAAATGGCCAAGAGCTAAGAGCCACCCAATGTGCTGTCCCGCAGTACTTAATTCTTACAATACCTTTAGCTACAATGGGCAATGATAAAAATGAGAATGGACCTACTAATGAGTGAACATTAAACTACCGCATCCTATTAAACAACAGCAACCCGTAAGCCACGGCAAAAACAACAGACTTAGTTGGTAGCTATATTCTAGTTTTTCTTGGCACCTTCACACACAGTCATGGGCTCTGCCTGGCAGCTCCCTGGTTTATAACAACATGGGTTTGACTTTGGGACTGAGCACATATGCACATATCTTCTGACTAGGGACTCCCTCGTGCCATCTGTTGTATACCAGCTGTACTGTCCCAGCATGCACCAAAAAAGCCCACACATTTTGAGACTTGCAGGTAAGACAATGACAACAGCTGCTTCCTGGTGAGCAGATTCATAATTAGAGGAATAGGACAATTTGCAGAAACACATAGTGACCTTATATCACAGCTCCGCTGTTCTGCTTAATAAAACTCAGGGTCCACACCCATACTGTGCTTAGCAATATATTTATAATTGTTGGCATCTAAGAAATTAGCCAGATGATCATCTCACTCAACATCTCATTCAGATATTGGAAGAAAGAATGATTTCACTATAAATCACAGTCTGCCTCCTTTCTTCTCAGCCTTCGTCCTTGACAGCTGATACAGTTAATCATTTTAAAAGCATCAATTTTTGTACTCAAGCGACTCATCTAGGGTAGAGAGCTGCTTGACTTCGGGGAGTTTTTAAATCCTAGTGTATGTCTTGAGTATGGCAAGAAACAGGATTTTTTTTTTTTTACACAATGTTATCTGTTCAGTGCTGAGCTCCACAATCAGCATGTATCAGCATGCTGCCTGGCCTAGCAAGTGATCAAATACAGCAGAGCAGAAATATCTTACTTCAGTGAATGGGCAGCCAGCACTTTACCATGTTTGACGAGTAGAAGGGGAATAAGTGGAAAATAAAGCTGAAGCTGCATTCTGTAAGGCAGGATGAACAGTTACATGGAAGCAACTTACTAGGGAAGTTCAGGGGGATGAGAAAAGCAAAAGTGGACTTAACAACAGAATAGGCAAAAAACTGCTCAAGATGCTCATCTCTAACTTGTTAAGGCATTGTGTCACTGGGTTTTCATTGCACAGTTTTCAGACTATCTTTGTTTTATTCTAACTCCCCTTTTCAGCATTCTGCTCAAACAAAAGCTATGTTTAAACATAGCCTATCACTTCTGAATCTGCAGGAACTGTTGTATCTCCAGGGCAGCAAAACAGGAGGAGCGGCAAAACGGCCTATGACTATTTTTGTCTGAGTGCCTGTGGTGAGAACAGATTTTTGATGATTTGCCTGGAGCACCGGAAGTCATAGCACCAGATTTGAAAGTGTAAGATACACAGAGAGTGAGGAGAGGGACATGAAGTAGTCAAGATATGGTAGACTGGCCTTTTGCAGTGTCTGATGAGGCTTACAGAGAAATGAATTATTCAATTTGTCCCGAAAGGGTTCAGCTTTCAGGAGAAGAAGGGAAGCTTACATCAGCCCTTGACATAAAAACTGAGCGCAGGCATGAAAAAATTGTGGTTTTCAGACTACAGGATTTTCAGAAGGACTTAGTTCACAGCTATTAAACTTCTCTAAATTGGCAGCTTTTTACCCATTTGATCTTATCCAGAAATTAAGTAACTTATATACCTCAGCAGTATTTAGAGAATTCCATTTCTTTTTGTTACTATAGAAAGTGCAGAGTTATACACATTGTGTATGCGTGCATTTATACATAACTAAACATACATACACATGCAAGAAAAAAAGTGGAGTTAAAAACAAGCTTAATTTGGCTGCCTTTCTCTTGGTTTTTTATTTGTTTGTTTGTTTGTTTATATTTTAATGAGGTTCTCTGGTATGAGCATGGAAAACCTCAGAAACAGCAGACATCAGAGGAACAGGAGAAAGTATGTATTTTGTTGGTATTTTGATAGTGTAAATCATAGAAATATGGCTGAAATAATAATTTATTTTCTTAACATAAAAGCCCTTTTCTGCACACACTCATCTGAATCTGTGACTGGTGAGCACTAGGATATTCATTTGGATTAAGTGCCCTGCATTGCTGTTTGTTGTGCGGTGATCTCCAGTTCACAATTTTAGGGAAAACATGCTCAAAACTTTAAGGACAGTGCAAGGATTCATGTTGTTCAGGTCCATGGAAGCACCTGAAGTGGTGGAGAGAAACTTGCCTCTCCTGCCTCCTCCTAACAGCAAAGGCCTGGTGGCCAGCCTCAGGGCTGGGCCTGCTCTGTCTGGGCCCTGCCTGACTCCTTTCCCAGGGCTCCCGATCATTGTAGTTTATCAGCAACCTGGACGCGTGACACAGCCACGCATGGGGGAACAGCTTGTATCCTCTCCCATGGACAAGGCACTGCAAACCACCAACATGGCACACCACTACCTCCTGGGCCCACAGAGGGAGAGGCCTAAGGGGAATGGGGGAGAAGTAACTCAGAGAGGCAGTTTAGCGCCAGTGCCACGCAAAGAGAGAACACAGTCACGTGGAGGAGTTCTTTGCTGCAGAAAGCAAATTACTTCCAGAGATGCGAGTAGGATCTGGGGCTGCAAATTGGCATGTGCATGCTGAAATTAGCCAGTGGAGGCCAGGTTTTCAAAGATATGTATGCAGCCACAGATGTAGATAGATGTGTAGCCCCAGGTCCTCGGAAATATTTAGGCATACGTCTACAGTTAAATTAAAGCAGTGTAAGCGGGAGTCAGCATCTAATTAATTTGTCTGGTTTTGGCCCTTGTGAGATTTGGACAGGTTTAAGACACCTATCAGATTCTCCAGGTACCTGCATACCTTTACAGATCTGTCCTTACATGTCTAACTAAAGATGTGAAACACAATCAATGTTGATATTTCACTTCCTGTAACCTGTGTCAGCAAGCCTTTTCTTGACAATTTAAGCCCAGAACTTACATGAGTGTAATAACATGTTCTGACTGAATTGCTGGTAGGCTGGTCCTTTTTAGCCTCCAGATTTTAAATTGGTTCTTATATGAAAGTTACTGCCAATAATCCATACTTTTTCCTTCTGGATCTCATTTCCCTCAGTAATAGTCCTTCATGCCTTATTTTTGCCTACAGTATTCAGTACAGGGCTGGATAATCTTGCTTCATTTTTCAAAATTAACTATTTATTACAGTTTTTAAAAAGCCAACAAACATGCACAAAACACTTCCAGACATCTGGGTCTGACAGCAAGAAGCCAGTGCTGTCTTATGGCCACATGTAATTGTCACAGGCATATCTTGCAGCACATATCCTAGCATTCAGTATGTCCATCATCATGCATTAGCAGTTCAGCACCATTTTCTCCTTGCAATCAGAGCTGCACACAGCAGCATTTTCCTCCCTAGGTCTCGCCTTGCTTTTTTGGATTCCAGAATAACTTCAGCTCTCCATTCCTCTGTGATTATATCCAATGATCCACTTCGCCTTTTCTTTTTTAACTGCTGCCAAAATTGGCATTTTGACAGCCCTGGAAACTGAAGTCCTCTGTTTGTTCAGGGAATAGCTACAAGCACAGGCAGCACTGCAAACTGTCCCAGCCCTGCTCAGCCAGCATACCCCAGCCTTCCCTGGAGAAACCACTCTTAGTTGTACAAGTCTTTTTTCCTTACTCAGACCATTCAGGTCTTGAGTTCCTCTGTAAGATAGCCTGCAAGCAAGGACTGGTTAATGATGGCTGCAGTGGTATTTACCTGACAGCAGCTTGACTGTGACCACCACTTAATTTTGTAGAGGATCTTGAATTGATGTGAGGTGGCAATAATTTTTTGTCACTACTACTTTTTGTTGGATTTGAACCAGGGACTTGGAGATGAAAGGGGGATTTTAGCCTCTTTAGACATTCAGTACACCTGTCTTATCTCTTACCATCTCTGCTTTTCATTATATACTTCTTTAAATCTCCTTTTTTTTTTTTTTCATTCCAGTCTCTGCTTTTGTTCATCCTGCTTGAATCAGAATCATGCAGCTCTGCAGATCAGAATCCACATACTCCAGATTTTGTTTTGAACCTTTTGAGGTCTCTCCTCTGTTCTAGATGTCAAGCCACCCTTCCCATCAGCAGAAAGAACTCTATTCTGTGATCTCTCTACTCCCTGTTAATATAGAAGACCCCATAATGCCAGAGGTTTTGAAGTTAATAGGTGCAGTTTCTTCATCCTAAGTCTGTTTGACAATGCTAATAAACTTCCTGACATGGGGAAGGTCAGACAATATCTCTTTGTGTCTGGCTTGAAATATGTGCCATAAAATTAAATTAAATAAATATTGCCTATGTCAGTAATATATGATTTTAACAGCACACTTATCTAATACTGAAGTATAATTTAACAGCAATGAGCACTTATAGTATCCACCTTACTATGAAATAAATTCATACTGACCATAATGATGTGACACTGAATCACTTAGACAGGGTCCTCCCCCACTGTATTTTTCTATAAATTGCCTAAATAACAAGAAACAGCTTTTAAAATTTGCTAGGGCTTTTTTTTTTTTTTTTTTTTTCTATATGCAGTAAGGACATCAGCATTTTCACCACTCTTTGTGAACAGTCATAACATGTTAGGCCCCCTTTCCAATTTAATTGGACCAGCAAAATTCATGTTTTTCTCTACTAGTTACAACTTAAAACTAAACCAAACCAAACCAAAACAATGCATTTCAGTGTATTCAGACCATTAAAACTGATTAGTACTCCCATAGTTGACCAGCTATAGTCTGGCATGTTAAATATGTACATGTGACTCCCAAACTATCCTTCTGATCACAGTGACCTATTACAAGCCATTAAAACCAAGCACCGTGATAGGGTGTCAGAGGGCTGTTAGCAATTGAAAAACAAAACCTGTGATGTCTGGCTGAACATGCTGTCCTTCTGGTGGAGATAATTTACAGTTTGTTTTCATTTCTTCACTGAACTGCCATGCTCCAACCTTTTTGACCTCACATTTATGGGATTTGTGGTAGTTCAAATCATCTTCTGGATTCATAAATGCTCCCTCAGGTAATGACACAAAGTGATTTGACAGGAATTTATAGAAGAATGTTGATTTAAAAAGAGTCCTGAAGATGTGAATGGACTGACCTCCACAAAGTTTTATTCGAGAAGCAGTTTCTTGAATCATAAGGCTTCTAATATTTTCCAAAGAATGTGACCACATTAAAAACTTAATTAGTCTCTAAAGCTTAAGAATCATTCACTTACAGACTTTTATTTTTATGCATGATGCCAGGTTAGTGTAAAGTACTTTTGCAGTAATTTTCCTTTAGATTTCTTTTTTTTTCTCTTCTTTGAGGTTTTCCTTTGAGGTTTATGTAAAATGTGTGTGAGGACTGCAACTGTTATATCAATCATATTTAATCATTCCTTTTTACAATGTTATGCACACACTGCAAACAAAAGAGACATTGTTGTTAAAAAAATACAATTATTTTCTGCAAACTATGACTATTATTATTATTTTACCTGTAGAATACATGACAAAGGATTTATTTATTGTTACAGTCTTACAATATGATTTGCTTTTATAAGGAGACAGACTGTTTCATATCAAAGTTAGGTGGTATTATGGAAAGATACAGAGCAGTTTTTCAATGTTATCTCTTCAAAGATATCAAAATGCTGGATAGGAAATACATCTTAGAAGATGGTATTTTATATTTTTCGAGTATATAATAGAGTGCTGTCTTTGACTTGCTTGCTTTCTTCCCATCTAATATCTGAGACTTAATGTTTATATTGTCTTAAATCATTTCCAATCTATTAATATACTGCATTGATCCACCATTCATCTGATTGTTGAGAGGAGGACATTAATGGTTTCCATTAGTCCATTTTCTAATTTCCACGTGTTCTGATCATAATAAATCTTCACTTCATCCATTTGCAAAGAGTAGCCAGTTCCAGCAGAATGGCCTGCATTGCAGATGATGGAGTTTTCCAGAAGGAGAAGAAAAGCAAGGATCAATGATTGTCTCCAGAGTCAGGGAGAACTGCAAAATCTTTTGCAGAATTCACTTGAGAGAAAGAAGACATGCATGCAGGCAAGCATGCAGAAGGCACAATATGTGACTGGAAATTTACCTTCCCTCATCAGTCTTGTAAAATCAGGGAGGAGGGGGTGAGGGATGAGGCTTGCTTCAGTGAGGTCAGTGCTCAGCAGCACAGCTACTAGGTTGGAGGCAGCTCAGGTCTAGTCCATTCCACCTGGGAACAGTGACCACACAGCTGCCTGAAAATTAAGCCCCAAGGAGTGGCTGGGATTCTTCTTGTATTTGCGCTCCCAACCCACCCTCATATGATTGGCTTTGAACTGACTTATACTCTGAGTAATATTGCACTTTAATATTTTGTGGAATTCCTCAATAATTTATGAAGAATAGGTGTGAAATAAATATACAAATTTCATAGACTGGAAGAATAAATCCTGCATGCATTCACAGACATGTACAGCACCAATACCATTAAGAATCTTCCTTGATCTCTCTTTGCCCTTCAAACTTGATCCAAGTAACTTCACTCCTTGACTTCCCTGCCAACAGCATTTCAAAGGCACTAGTTATATGTCACTGGTCAGAAATCTTCATTTCCATTCTGTAATTTCCACATCCAGAAAAAGCATTCTGTTTTGGAGCACAGAGTAGAAACTTCAAAATTTCATGCAAGAAGAAACATCTAGGCTGGAGTCATTTTGAAACAATGCAAACATGTCATTCTGGAAGAAAATGGAGCTCCAGACTGAATGGCAAAATCCTTGCCAAAGCTATGGCATCTTCTACCCCTCTGCCCTGAGAGAGGAACCAGCTGCCCAGCAGCCCTCAGAGGCACTGAGGAGCAGTGACTCTGGGAGGTCCTGGCTTCACAGCAGGTGAGGTGTGCAGGAGCCAAGTACCCTGGCCACTACCTCACAGCATGAACACCAGAAGCCTAAGTTCCCAGACTCTTCACCTTAGTGCTTTGCCCACATTTTGTCAGAAGCTCCTTGCAGTACAGATATTTTCATAAAGCATGCATGCATTATTTCATGATCTGTTTAGATATTTATGAAAAGAAAAAAAGGCTCTATAAATCTGTGTCTCCTCTTGTGGTGATGAGATCTGGTTCATTCCCAAGTAGCTACCAAAGGTATAAATAACTGAATCCTACATAGTTCCAAGAATTTACAAAAGAACAAGACTAATGTAGGCAGGGTGGGAATAAGGCTCCATGGGTTTGGCTTTTATCCATACAAGTCTCTATTTATCAAAAAGCAATTACTGAGCATACATAAAGCAGAGCACTGCTGCTACCCAGTAATAGGTCATGAATACGCCTATTTTCTACATGCTGTTCAGAACATTGCATTTCATAGTATGAAACAGTGACAGCATATTGAAGTACCAGAGCTGTTATATGAGAACAAACTCCTGAATTTTCAAGCGAATCCTTCTTTAAACCAGAATTTACTTGTCCAATCTACTCTAAATTTGAAAGGCAAATGCCACCCATGCTTCATCTGTTTTCACAACCTAAAACCCGTGGCAGCAAGTAGCAAAGTAAAGGTGAGCAGAAGAGCTTAAAGATAATATCAGTGAAGCTGTCATTCCCCCTTTAGGAATGGAGAGTAATAAAAGCTCATAAAGTTGTTTTCCTTGGCGAGATTTCAAGTATAAGTCTCTAAAACAGAGATTCAGTGGTCATGATTTGGCAAATCATTCTTTTAAGTCTCACATGCTCACACGTATTGCTCAATTTGAACTTGGCCTGACATCATCAGTTTGAAAGTTGGACATGAGGTTCAGCATTTTGTAGTTTATTGATGAGGGGGAGGAAGAGAAAAAGAAACAGTCTGATCTTTGAAGTAAGATGTCCTTCTGCACAACAGAGAGACCAGATACACAAGCAAAAGCTGTGAGAAGAAGAGCATGGGGAGTACAGGGCAGGAATTCGAAAAAAAAAAAAAAAAAATTAATCATGTTAAATAAAGCATCTGCTGAACACGGGGTGTATAGTTTTGCCAGGATACATTTTGGAAGAATTATTTTATACTCACAGTGCTTTAACTAGCAAGTTTTAAAATTAAATCTAGCTTTCTAGTGGGTGAGGGTAACCCAGATGCTCAGTTCCAGGAAAAAGTGGTCATGAACTTAAACGTGTTTTCAACCCCCACCCCCACCCCAAATACTTTAAGAAGTTGTTGACAGATAGTCAGACTCTGAGGACTACATCTCAGTGAGTAAGCCAGAAGAAAAAAACAAGAGAGTAAGAAATGTGTCTCCTAAGGGGAAGAAAAGAAAACAAAGAAGAAGAGAAGAGAAGACATTAAATATCTAGCTTCATACAGCCTCCCAGGGAAGGTGACAGCCTACAGACCACACCTAGTACAACTGTCCAATTTAAAAGCAGAGCCGACCATGAGTATAGCCACTGAAGGAACTTACAAGTTAAACCAAAGGAGCTGATGTGGCATGAGAGGCAAGTGCTGCATTTTATGAGCCACGTAATAATTGTAAAAGCTGTCTTCAATTTGTTTGAGCTAGAGGTATGAATGCCTGGGCTCACTAAGCACTCTATGAGGAAGGGTATGCTCGCAGATCCCTTGTGAAGAAGGCCTGACAAACAGAATGTACGAGGTTGGGAGTGGGTGCTTCTAAGCCAGCCTTTTCAGTTTGGTGGATAATTACGTCCTTCACCAAACAGTTCTGTGTGGTAGTGGAAAAATAACTGTGGAATGGATCTTTCCTGAATGCTGTAGTTAACACGTATTGAACCAGGTAGGGGAGTATTGTAATTCCAGTCAAGGGAGTGACATGGGGACACTGTCTGGAGGTGATTTCTTCACTGCCTTTAGTGGGCGAAAAAGAATTTGTACTTCTTGTCTGTTGTTAAAAAATTTCTGATTGCAGAACAATGTCTAAAAAAATGATGATGTCAATAATTGTCATTTAATTTAACCTTTACCAAAGTCTTTCCATGGGCTGTTTCTTTCAGCTCTGAGTGGCTTCATGGTGAAACTACAGCATGTATTTACCAGCCCAGCCTTGAAGGGAAGTGGTTAACATTCACCCTGCCAAGCTGGCAGGAAAATGTGTAGCTCTGCAAACAGCTGATCCAATTGAGCTGCTGAAATCAAATAGCACATTCCAGATTAGATTACTGCTGCAGAGTCTCACTTCGAGCAGGATTTCTGCAGCAGTGGCAGGGAGTGGGTGACCAGTCTGGCCCGGCAACATCACCAAAAAGGCTAGAGGAGGAGATGGAGGAGAAGGTGGTGAGGTGGGTGGAGGAAGAGGAAGCAGGGTGCTGATGAGGAGTGAAGCAATGAGATTTGAACTGGCAAGTGAGATTCATAAAACAACAACAGCAATTGCAGAACCAACAAAACAGTCAACAAACCTCTTAACATCTATGTTATTTTTGAAGTGGCAGAGACTGTGGAAGGGACAAATGATAGCAGCTTCCTCCTACACCCACAGGACACAACAGAAGGATCTGTTTCTTCACACCATACCTCCGAGCCAGAAATTAACCTCACAGGTTCTGGAGAAACTTACCTCAGCCATGCTGAGCTGGGTAGTGTTTTTGTGGAGCAAAAGGATGGCAACACTTAATTCATTTGTTTTTTTTATTAGAAGCCACATCCTAGCCCCAGGTTCCTTGCAGCTATGGCTCCAGCAGAGCTCCATTGTACATTTGTCTTCTGAGGTGTCTCATGTTTGGGGGGAGGAGGTGGAAGGGAGTCCACACCGTGATGTCACAAAACCATCCCAGCACCCAAAGCTTGCCAGAGGCAAGGACATAACTCTGCCTCCCCTGATTGCTGGGTGCTGGCAACAGGAGGTGCTTTGTGTGCCTCGACTACCTGTCTGTTCACAGGGAAGTCTCTTCTGAGGAGGATAGTTGAGCAGAGCCACTGCTGGTAGCTGGGAGGTGAGCTGATGGGAGTGCAGGACAAGAGCCAGCAGGGGTCCTCCCTGCGGTGTAGCAGACCTACACCCTACGGCTCCGTACATTGTCTGAAGGGGGTAGCATGACTTCTGTATAACCTAGCCTTATATCCACCCACGAATGCGGCTCTGGGACAGGGTTACAAAGGGAGATGTAGGCCAGCTTCTTTTCTCTCCCATTTCTGGGAAGGGGAATTCAGTTTCTGGAACAATTAAAAAATGAATCAGATCTGTTTGTTTCCCTGGTCATTTTATATTTCAGTCCTAAAGAGAGGAAGGAAGGTTCCAGCAGAACAAAATATTCTTCAGATGTCTACTTTCTTACACATAGCTCAGGACAGAGCTCATAACAAAAAAAATATGATTAAAGTCTTGAACCATGCTTTCCAGGACCAATGGGAATCTTTCTTCCACCTCTGTTCTTTATTTATAAATACTTCTCTTTTTTCATTCATGTGTTTATTAGTATTAATTCATTCTAACAGTAAGTTATTTCTCTAACACTTTTAGAAAACAAGTCCCTAACACTATTACCAGATTCCTTGTTTCTTAACCTATTGCACCTGTCTGAATGCTTAAAAGCCTAAAGTTTGAAAACAAAAGATGTTACCATGGAATTATCCAGTCAGCTGATCATGATTGGGATTTATTTTTGTTGAAATCATATTTACTGAGCTGAGGGGGCAGCTAGAATATTTTTCTTATAATATTCAAATTAAAGAGTTTGATTTGGAATTAA